>JAVJAQ010000987.1:0-212220 GCA_032362365.1 Zygogramma bicolorata
CTTTTACAAGTTGGAATGCTCTGAACCATTAAACTGAAGTTACAAGGTAATGAGTATTCATTAACATCTGCAAAGTTAATCTCGAAATCGAAATTGTTTATTTTAAAATCAGCATAATTTTCAGGAATCATATTCTATTTTGGTTTGCTTTTATTTTAAATATTGTGTCATTGTCATTGACTCCCAAACAAAAACTCAGCTGGAACTCGCGATAGAAAATAAGCTAAACGCCACCTATCGACTTTTGCGAGAACACTCAATGGTTGGTTCGCATGTGATTAAATATCCCTAGAAGTTTGAAAATATTCCAGTGAAATTGGAAGATTTGCTGTTTTTCATTTATTGAGAGCGTATATTTACTTTTTGTTGTTTTTGAGGATATAAACCAGTTAATCTTTGGTACATTCTCTATGGTGTAGGTGATAATGTATAATTTAGTGTGTATGTGTAATGCATAATTTTAATTGGGGAGAATCAAGAATCACATCAACCAGCTGAAAACTGCCACTTCTGATACTTTATTATTGCTTAATAACGTTGAACAAATTTTACATTTAAGTGATCGAAGTAAATTTTTCCAGCTGAGAAATATAAGTTTGAGTTATCTCAGGTGTACATTATTCATTAAATTATGAAATATTCGTTCAGTAAGCCTGACTTGATACAATGAAAAACCTTCGAATTTGTTCAATGAAATGTTCTTTAAATATTCAACTGTCGATTGAGTCACTTCTCACACAGAATTTAATGAGAAATTGAAAATTTCACGAACAAAAGGAACACAAGAACATGGAAGCTCCATATATACACATGCAAATGTAAACGTGATAATCTAACCATGGACAATTCCGCGTTTTTCTTATTTTCTATCGCGAATTGGAATCCATTCAGTAGTTTTCAGTATTCTATCATTGAAGCCACCTCATTCTGATCACATAAAAAGTACTCGTGCTATTGCTCAAAGGATGTCGTGACGTACCAACCAGATCTGAGGTCACTCACTGGACCACCAATACAATAAAATATGTAGGATGTAGGCCAAGATGAATAGAGTCCCTGGTGAAATTAATGATTTGGAATTGTTCTGTCAAAAACTCAAGACACGATCAGATTGAAGGGGATTACAGAAAATTCGGTAGATGGTGTGAGAATCGAATTCGGTCATCTTTTGACGTTTGCATTACCTACGACTTATTTGAATTTTACTAGGTTTGGTGCGCCATCTGTAAACATATTTCAGGCATGTGAACTTCTCCTAATGTTTATTATCAAGTGAGCCGTAGGTTTAGCGTTTTTGACGAAAGCATTAGAGAGTTGAGGTGCTGCCATGGACGTTAACGTAAACGTACAAATTGAAAGCTACGCATGCGTAGTTTTTCCTTGTTTACGTTAACGTCGAGAACGGGCCTACGTTATCTTGCGGGTGCTCATGGATACGTTAAAGATCAACTTACCTAATTTGAAAAATATACGAGTAACACCGATGAGTTACGAATGATCGAATTTTGAAACTTCATTTGGCGAGGGAGGGATATGGCCATTATCCCTATCGAGATCCGAAAAGATGAACTCTAATTCAGATCAACATGATACAAATCACAGGAAAAAGTGACAGCATTAGAGTTCTCAACTAGACGATTTGAAATTTGTCGAAGAAACATTCAGCTTAGGCTGAATAATTAGTGATTGAGATGGCAGTTTCTTGAATATTCTGGATTCGAGTACCTACTGTTTCCATCGGTAGGAAAAAACTTCCATTATCTTGAAAGTGAAATTGAATATAAATAGTAAAATATTTATTTGTATTCTATTATGATTTCCAGAAACTATATATAAAAACCCAATTACATTGTTTGGCTAAGAGCCGGTTGTACATTCCAATCAGGTCTATTGTGCGGTGGCCTATTGATTCTTGAATATCATTAGATTATTGAAAAATATCCGAGAATGATACCAATATAATGCAATTATGGTGCATATCAAAATTTTTAAAAAGACAATATTTCTCGAAGATATTTCAGAAATCTTCATGGTGTATATATTTATATTCTTCTATAACAGTTGTCGACTATTTTCAATAACCATTGCAATATTCAATATTGAAAGTTATTCAAGATTCATCAGAATATACCTGAATATAATGATATGGTAAATCAACGTTTAATTCAAGTAGAATTGGATTCCCTGAATTGTTTATCTCAGTGGAGTTCTATTTCATTACTAGACTGAATCGCTATTCAATCCAAAGCGATGTTTGTATAATACCTTGATGCTTGGAAGGTACTACCTTCCAAGCTCAAGTGTTTTCATTTAAATAAAATTATATAAAATTTATTTCATCCATAACGAAACAATATTTTGTTCAATGACAAATGAAAACATCCTGATCGTATTAAAGGTACTAATCTCAGACTTTTTGTTCGAATAACATTTTTGTTCACGAGTCAATACGCTCAGAATCCGCGCAAAATCCTCGCAAACGTCCTATCAATCCATGGTTATTCCGCAGCGATGAAAATGCTCACTACTGGAGTAATTAGTGGTAAAAACTCACAAAATGCCCTCACCGGTCAACGGTTAATAGTAACGTGTCATGTATGGTAGCGACTTCAACTCAATTTCATGAAAACCCGTAAACGTTATATTTCGTACGTTAACGTCTCGTATTGCAATCACTTCAACTCTCTATCAACATTGTAACGGTATCCAAAGTTATTTCACCAGTATTTCTATGCAACTTATTGATGTAGACCTAGGCGGTGTTGTTATGCCTCTCAAAGATCTTTCATGTGACAGTAGCTCGAAGAGGATTTTAATTTGATTAGAAATAAGTTTTTATCTTTTAATGAATCAAAACCTCTATAAATGAAATTTCAAACAGCTCAAAAATTCAGCTATAATACAAAAATTGGTTCTGCGGATGATCGCCACTCAATTCCAAAATTCCACGTCAGATTTCTTGGTCTGACGACAATAGACAGTAATTTGAACTGGAAAGCTGATTTTGATTGGTCGTTTGTCTCCAAACTCCTCACTGAATTTTTTGATAAAAAAGGGTTGAAAATGGACAAATTCAATCCCGGTTGAGGAAGGGGGTTGTTTTCTTTTGTGATAGTATGTTTGTTCTGGTACGTCAAAGCTATTATTTCCTAACCGGAATTCATGTGATACGTTGTTTTACTAAACACCTTGTGATATATTGGGATAAGACTAACATAAGGCTTTTCTGTTTGACGACTCCTATATAGTGTAATAAAAATAGGAGTGCTCAACAGAGAAAAGAAGTAGGTTGGTCTCACTCAATTCTTTTATTATTATTATTAACTTGGTATGCTTGGTAGCTTGGTATGTATCTATGTAACGGAAACTTTGAAGGAGGTTTGCTATCAACTTTCAAACTTCGGATTAGTTTGAATTTTTGCATATTTATCAAGGACCGATGACAATGCAATAATAGAAAACATCTTCCAGATATCCAGGACTCAGTGGCGGATCCAGGATCAGGTCAAGGGGGGGGTCTATAACTCAAGATTTATATATATATATATATATATATATATAAAACAGAAAATTATGAGCTACCGTATAGCAACAACTAAAATTTCTCGAACTTTTCCTCGATAAGCCTGACAAGTGTCAATTTTCTTCCAAGAGTCATCGAGAAAAATTGCAATTTGATAGAAAAAAAAAAAAAAATTATTTTGAACCTACAACATGAAGAGGACTCTATTTTCATTATTTACCCGGCTTGATCCAGCGTCTGAACCGACTGAACCAGAAAAAAAAAGGAAAGAACAATCGGTGAGTCCAAAAATTTCAATCGAAATTTTTTTGTTTATTTGTTTGTTTGGGTAACGTTCAATTCAGATCTTGTTTGTACTATTTTTAATTCTTGAGATTTATTTTTGTAGGAATTGGAGGATTATTGAATTGAATAAATTGATGAAATTGGTTGTTAAAAAATGAAAATTTACTAATGTTTAAATGTAGTCCGCTCTTAACTTTTCAATGGAATGTAATAATAATTATTAAAGTTCTTCAATTTTAAAGCAGAAAAAATTATTCTATTTTATTTTTTTGCCTTGCTCATGTGACATTTTTTCGTTCCCTAACAAAATTTGGAAATTAGGAGCCGATAAAAATTGAAAAAAAAATCTCTTATTTTCCCAATGGGGGGGGTCCGGACCCGAACCCCCCCCCCCCTCGTGGATCCGCCACTGCTGGGACTTTGAGAATTAACGATTCGTTTTTCTAGCGACCTTTAATTAAACTGAGTTTTTGGCGAAGGAGCCAGTTTGCATTTCTCCATAAGACCCCACTCATCGATTAAACTTTAATATTCACAATCCACAGAGGAAAATTTTCAGTTTTCAATGATATTATATGCTTGTGTAAAATTTCTGGGCATTCAAGACGCTCCCCATGTTGCGCATTTTGGTGCTGATGGTCATAATAATAATACTTGGCATTAACTAATTCACTTTCCATTTAAATTTCCATGAACCTGTCCTCACCAAAGCTTATTTTGATATATTTCATTTTGATAAGTTGAATGTGATTGATTCAACGTTGTATTTTTCATATTCCACTAGCACTAGAGGAATAAATAGGTAATTTCATCACTCCACTAGTGCAGGGGTTAGCAACATTTTTCAGTTGTCGACGCACTCACGTTTAGTATTTTGTCACGGCGCCCTCCCCTAGTAAGGAACCTGCTGCGATAATGGTTACGTAGATAGGCATAACCATTATTAAAACAACCACATAATTAAGCTGAGTTTTTTTATATTCATGGAAATTTAGAATTGAAACAGAAAACAACGAAAGAAATTTAAAAATACATAAAATAAAATAGTTATCCAGTCAAATCACTGTGACGAGTGAGCTTTAAATTCAATATGATCCGTTCCATGTGACGTCGGGTCAAATACGGTTGTCGGACCCTTGGCTAATGACTGTTCTGCACTTGTATATATATATATATATATATATATATATATATATATATATATATATATATATATATATATATATTTGTGATGATGTATTCTCGACCGTACTTTATAAACTAGATTTGGAAGTTCTCAGGTTTGCGGTCTGTTTGCTCATAAAACTCATTTGTTCTTGATCTCAATATTTCGCTAATGTTTATAAGCTTCATCAGGAGAGAAGAATCATAGAATTAATATTCCTGGTGTGTTCATTGCCTTGGGAAGCTGAATCAAACTACCCATGCTCGCATAGTTACTGCCTCACTTAAACTCTTCTTCAGGAACGCTATACAATCAAAAATGACTAATATTTTCAAACATTCTGATTGTATAAATTCAAGAAGAGACATAGAAAGTCTCAACGTAATATATACTTACTTACTCCATCTAGACAATAACAACAGATTTCAAATAATTCACTAATTTTCGTACAATTTTAATTTGAGGAACATCAAATTTCATTTTCATAAAATTCAGCAAGGTTCATATACTATTTTCATTTTCATATAGATTATTAAAAAACCAGTAGTTTTATGTCAGTGTCCCCATACATATCAATCATTGCCAATGTCACTTATATCAGTATATTTTAACGATTGAGAACTCTAAACCCCTTTTACCCAATTTTATATATATATTTTACTAGTTTTATACAATATTACAAGATATACAAGTGTGATGGATAAATGTAGAATTTGCAGCTTCTTATTTTAATCTCACATTTCGTAAGTT
This sequence comes from Zygogramma bicolorata, assembly GCA_032362365.1. Taxonomy (NCBI): domain Eukaryota; kingdom Metazoa; phylum Arthropoda; class Insecta; order Coleoptera; family Chrysomelidae; genus Zygogramma; species Zygogramma bicolorata. The sequence continues at coordinate 5,724 of JAVJAQ010000987.1, forward strand.
AATTCCCTTATACTGTATTTTAGATATTTAAGAATTGATTTTTGATTGTATAGCGTTCCTGAAGAAGAGCCAAATAGACTCGGAAGCTCGAACTGAAATAAAGAGTACACTTTATTCCTCAGATTGTGAAACCCGACACAATCTCTCATTTCATAATCTGTTCAGTCGATTCAAATCTCTACCTTTATGTATGTATATATATACTTATCGTCAACTCAATCCGCTTTCGTTCTTCTCAGAACTTATACGCCAATTCCTTCTCAAATGCAAATATTTGTTGTTGACAATTTTCGTAATTGTTATCTGTCGAAGACTTGAAATCGTTTAAAATTTGAGAAGAGAAGCAGATCAAGTTTCCAAAATATCAAAGATAAGTATTTTCATATCATTGTTATATTACCAAACCTACTTGACATGTCACATCCATCATTTAAATTGAAATATAGGTTTTATCTTCTAGATAACCAATTATAATTAACGAATCATTAGCCTTGCTATTCATCTACTTCACATTCTCTTCCTATTCTTTTCCCGTTTCTGTCTTAACTTTTCTCTTTATTCTCCTTTTCCACTATAGTACTATGTAAGTTATAGTATATTGCTTAATATGTTATATAAATACTTTCATCTCCATGTTGATATTTTTTCTCTATTTTACATCCAAAATGTGAGCTCAGGTGGAAGAACAGAGGAAGACATTGTCGGATACTGAACCTGTAACCCTCTATTTACTTTGGTAAATGATAAATGATTTATTATTATTATTATATTTATGCGAAAATTGTTTCTTCGGGATTTATATCCGTTGATGGTTTTGCTTCGATCGTTCGACGTTTCGACAAGTTATTGCAATATATATATATATATATATATATATATATATATATATATATATATATATATATTTATATATATATATGTTCTATCCAGAATTTTTTTAAATTAACGCAGCAATTTTTCAGGGTAGATTAACAATCTGCCCTTCTGCACTTGTATAGATTCCAATGTTTATTCTTATTTTTTCAGATTGTGGTAGGTAAGAAACCCAGAAATGTATGGAGAAGATATTCATCCACCACAAAATAATGACGTTCAAACAGTACTGAATAGACCTTTCTTTGCTTGAAATTAGACATACCATGGGATATCTAATTTATGATTAACTACGCAGTAGGTTCGGTTATCTGTTTGAATCATTTCCAGCAAAAATATTTTTTCACCACATTTTTGCCAATGAAAATCTGCATATGAGAAATGAAGAAAGAACGCCAAACGTTTCGAAACGTGAGCCATTGACGTTTCGACTATGAGGTGAACCTTTTCTTTATGGGCAACACGTAAATGATTCGAAGAATTCATAAACCAAAATTTTATTTATACATTCATAGAACATTGCCTAATACACATAAATGATTTGATATCTCGATTGAGAAATTATACATTTTTACAACAAGTACTTAGTACCTAAAATCCAAATACATTCAGTATACAAACAACACTGATTTTATAAATATCACCTTATTTGATCGTTTACTCCATTTTAAAAATCTCTCTACGAAAAGTAGAATTGTCTGACTAACAAATTCATTTAACATATTAAATTATTTTCATTGCAATCGTTAGACAGGTAATATTTGAACTAAAGTATGTGTGCGATAATGAGCAGTACCTAGACAAAATAACAATAATTGTTTCGAGAATATTCTCTACAGAATACCAACCAAAAACTGAGAATATTGTTTGATAGTATTTTTTTTGGGATTTCATGACAGAAACAGAGACTCTGAGGTTAACAAGAATGACACACAATTTTTGAAATTACATACGACCCTGTATAATGGCGATGATATTTGAGTCTGGGAAAGGGATGAGAACGATTTTCAGGAAGAAAAAATTACTGTTGATGATACGAAAAGTGTCAAAGCTGAACGTGAATAAGACATAGGTAAGTGAAGAATAAAAAAAAAGTTAATTTCCTCAAATCAGAAGAATCGAATTTTGACGGCAGATAATCAAAAACAGAATATATTTCAAATTATCTCAATATAATCTCCGGGATTAGATTCGAAGGTTCGTTGTATTTTGAATAATATGGGAGATTTGAGGAATTATGATTCCATTCCTGCATTAATCCTTAAACTTCGCTTCGACATGAATATCGATTTGAAATTAATTTCTCATTGGCCCCACTTTTTCCCATGAACTCCTATTTAACTTGTATAACTTCGTTTCTTATTTTGCCTTATTCACTTCAGACTTGACCATAATTAAACAAAAAAGTGTTACCATTTTTTGAATTGATAGATATGACATTGAAACATCCATAGTAAATAAGCTATTTTGCTCTTCATTGCACTGCAATCACCTGTTAATCATTCTCAATGATTTATTTAGTGAACACAATACCTATCGACACTAAATGATTAATCGCTCATTGTCCCAGTTTGAGTAATCATGAATTAACTCGCTCTCGGACTCTCGGGATGCTACAAAAATGGAAAGTGGTGGTGAATTCATAAATATTGTTGATGTGTCATAAAATATTATTTTGGTAATTAGGAACTTGGGTATTTCAATAGAGAAAATGAATGAAGAGGAGTTATTTTTTGCCTCACCTGTTCTCCGAATCAAAAAATAGGAATTACAACTTCTATGAAAGAAGTAAAACAAAACCAAATAATTGAAAAACCCCTTGGCGATAGGTACGTGGATATCAATCATGCCAGGACTTTTTTTTTACTTTTTGTGATTTAATCGAATGATATACAACAGAAAGTGTTTGTGATTTTTTCTTGGTTTCATTTCTTTCATAGAAGTTGTAATTTCTATTTTTCCATTCTTAGAAGGAGAAAGACAAAAAAATATTCTTCAATTCAGGATTTCAGTGAAATCCTTACTCGAAAGGGTGTAAATATTCTGCCTTTCAACAAGACAGTATTTTTTTTTAAACTCACCTTCCTGAGGATGGTATTTCCTTCGTCAAAATTGTATTGCATTTGTAACACTTTCCCCCCGTTGATGATAATTTATTCGCTGGGGAGCCAAGTAAGCACACCGGGTGATTTAAATTTCTCAAAAACATCTTACCCATGCTTACGATGCCCTACTATCTCGGGTAAAATTTTTTGTTATAATCTGTATAGTAGTTGAATTCATTTTCTTAGAATAATATACTCCCTTTTTTGCATGCAACTATTCTGTGAAATCTTTATACATCTGAGGTAAGCAATCTAACCTCCCAAACATGTTTTTGTACTATGCTTTAGGGAGCTATCAATTCTCAAAACATAAAATACAAATCTTGTTTTGGCATCCTGACGCGTTTTTGAATTCACCTTCTTTATTTCATGATCTATAAACTGCAAGAATATATTGTTGAAGTTTCCCCAATTGAAATACAATAGTTTTCTTTCATGAAATGAAATGTGCTTCATCAATAGTATATTGGAAAAACCTAACATTCTTGGACAACTGTGAACACAGAGTCCAGGAATGTTGCTTTTCCTACATGATATTTTTTTCTCGAATCGTTCAAAATTCAACAGATATCAGTCAATTTTGAGAAAATCGGGAAAAAATTTATTCACAAACAAATGGGTCGTAATTGGAGTACTATGGAAACTGCTTTCAATCATTTATATAGAACACTAACAACTGAGAGGAAATATCGTTTTTCGGCAAGCGTCCGGGAAGTACCCACTTCCCGGACACTTTTTCTTTCAGAAAGTAGCATTTTTCCGGCCTAGTCCGGAAAGTACGTACTTCCCGGACTAGGCCAGGAAAATGCTACTTTCTCAAAGAAAAAACGTCCGGAAAGTGGTCGGCTGCCGAAAAAATAGTGTACGCAACACGACCGAAAACAGTTTTTTTCGGACTTGTTACGTAAATTACTATTCCTTACAGTTAGGAAATCTTGACTTTTTCTCTAAGAAATGTCGACTGGAATGTCAAAATTTCGATTTGCGGAAAACGAATTTATCTTTTTGGTAGAATAGAAATGTTCACTATTGTCGAATCAACTAAATTACCTAACGAATTGAAGAAGTGTTGATAGTACAGCGAAAATTGAAATGAAAATCAGATAGTATACTCATCCAGTGAATGTTTCGATAAATCAATAAAAAATAGTCAACATCCCTATTAATATTCGTTTTCAACTGGGCGCGGTGATGCTCAAAATGGGACTCTGAAGCTTTTCCTATGATTTTAGTAGAAACGTGCTATTGAAATGTGAATTGAAAATCGATTGAATTGATAAATTATTGTCCCCATTCAGCAAATTTTCTGCGTGTACACGGTCAAAGCCTTGTGAGGAGCAGCAGGGTTGAAAAGAACTTTGCCGTCAACTTTGTAGTCTTCGTACTTGAGAGAGTAGTGTTTTTCGAAACCGAGTTTCCTGGCTGCACAAGCTGAGTAGTGGCTGGTACAGTCGACGCTGACGAAGCCGCATCCAATTTTCCTAGCAATGTCCCTGAAATTAAACATTTATTCATTCATTTCCCAAGAAACATGCATTAAGTTCATAGTAAAAAAAAAATGTAATAATAATAAAGTACAGCAAGTGCCAAACGTGATGACGAGCCCGTCCTCATGCGCATAAACTCAATTTCAATGTAACCCCCATTACAGCTCTTGCAAGACATACAAATGCTCTGTACAGAGGCGTATCATTACCTGTGTTTGGGATTGTCTGAATTATTTGTGTTGTTTCTGAAAAAATGTCATCGCTTAACAAAAAACTAATCATCAAGAGTCAAATGATTCTTGAAGTGTTCAATTATTTTCAATGTGTTCAATGTGAGTCGCATACGTTATCTATCAAATGTGAAAATTAAAATATTCCTCCTTATAGGTAACATTGAATAAATTCAAAAAATAACTATTTCAACACAAATCTTTTTTTGTATCAGGTATTTCAATTACAACCATTGAAAGAGTAGTTAAAGAAGCGGGCAATTGATTTCTACAAATAACGGAAAAGTAAGATTTTCCACCCCAAGAAAGAAGCGGCCTAGAAGAGCACCAGTAACTGATATTACTGAGTATTAGTATTTCCATATTGAACTGATTATTTACGACTCTCATAAGACGTAAATGTGTCGTATTACGATAAAAAAGTTCCAACACAAAATAAAGACGTTTTGGGAATTGTGGCTTCCTAAACATCTCTTCATAGAATTTTAAAGAAAATAGGTTTCAAATGGAGAAGGACTGAAAATAATAGAAAAATGTTAATGAAGAAATTGGATATTAGAGCACTGATGATCAAGTATTCAAAGTAAAATTATTATTTTCGTAGCCAATTGTGTTTCTTCACCTTCATAGTGGACATACATTTTCCAAGAACTGTACGGATGGAACAACTGAAGGGTTATTTGAAAATATTGCGAAGGGATCAAAACTCATTATTATCCATGCAGGAGGTGACATGGCATTAATACCTAATTCTGGGCATATATTTAAAATACGGTGATAATCATTCAGAAATGAATTCCGAAAATTATGGTTAATGGTTACAATAAAAGGTAATCCCAAATTCACCTATGAATTCGGTAGTCGTGACAGATGCTCCATACCATAATATTCAAATTAATCCAACCCCCCACACAAATTCTAGGAAGGCTGACATGTTGAAGTTGCTTCACGAGAATTGCATTGTGTTCACCTCTAACATGCTTAAACCCTAATTACATGAGTTGATCAAGGGAAATTAAAAGCACCAGGTACAAATCTGATGAGGTTCTGCTTGAAAATCGCAAAGAAATATTAATTTAAGTGAATTGTACAAATCATCAGGAGCCAATTTGTGTGATTCCCTACCTGCCTGTCATGCACTAACAGGCACTGTGATTTTAATCCAGCTTTTTCCTGAAAAGGGAAAAAACGCCCGTTTGATTTGTTAAGGAACTCCTGATTGTGATAATGCAGTATTCGAAACAGTGGAAGGATTTTTATGCCGAATTTAGGGTTATAAAAAACTAAATTTTTGAACACCTTGCGTGGGTGGTAGACCTATGATGGCCTCCCCTTCGACGCGTTAGACTATAATTATTCTGCATTTTTATGTATCATGTAGCACTCTAAAAAAGTTTCATACTTGTAGGAATGAAGAATTTTTATTTGTTTCGTGATTGACAAATGTCAATCACGAAAATTGACTATACGAGATATTTGTATTTGGGTAGGAATTTACCTAGAAGTTTTGAGAACGGAAGCAGATTTAGTTTCCGAAACGTCAACAGATAAGTATTTATATATATATATATATATATTTGATCGGCTAGGCTTCCGCGGTCAGAAATGTGCTGGCTGGAACTTCCGGTTGATCCGCGTCTGGAAAGATTTACTTGTCTACGTTTCGACTCCCATTTCGGCTCCGAAATGGGAGTCGAAACGTAGACAAGTAAATCTTTCCAGACGCGGATCAACCGGAAGTTCCAGCCAGCATATATATATATATATATATATATATATATATATATATATATATATATATATATATATATATATATATATATATATATACATATATATATATATATATATATCAGTTATATAGTCAAAATTTGAGTTATACCAGAAGTTGCTGACTAATTGGACTTCTATCCAAAAAGAACTGTTTTTCAAATGAAATATTTTTTATCAATGTTTGCCCCCGTCGACTGCCGTTCCGTTTACTTGCCATATCAAAACTACAAAATGAGATAAAATCAGCTTTGTAGGAATTGCTGCAAAATTTCTGTCGCTGCCTCCCGGACTAAAAAGAATGTAACTTTCAAGTTGGAAGATGTGAGGAAACTGGCGGAGCACGAGTTTAATCAAATCACTTCCGAGGAATGGCAAGACCGTTGCCGACATGTAGCAGATATAGAGCGGAAATATTGGGAAATGAAACATTCACAGACGTTCAAAAAGAGGTAAATCCAGTGGTTTTGAATTTGAGTGAAAAGAAATTACTAATACTAATTATAGGTACGACATTGGCCGGCAACATGCTTATCGTGACCCAACAGTAATTTAGTTGGGAGAGTCTATGGTTGTATTCGGGTTCACAACAAAAACAGTTCAGGAACGGTTCGAAATAGTTGGACTGTTGAGGCGTGAAGGGTTTGTCGCGAATATATCTACATTAATTGGGTGGGTGACTATTTTTGACTGTCCTAGAACAGTATTAATTGCGAACCCGAATACGGCTAACACCTGCGCGATCGCTCGCAATCAGCCGTGGCGTGTACTGTAATATAATCGGAATATTCCAAACATCAGTAAATTCACAAGTGTGCAGATAGTAAATGTGACCGTAAAACAAAAAGTGCAACTTACGAAAATATATATTTTTTCAAATTGTTTTTGAATGTCATTTCGAATAATTTGCTAATTCGTTGAAATATCTTATGCCTTGAAACTAAATCGATGGCTGACCCAAACTTGTTGTCATTTTCATAACTGACAAATTGTTCGAATGTCTTGTAGAATGTTATGGTGGTTACTTACAGGTTTGAAAACGAAATTAGAGTGTTCAAAATCTCTTCGATCTGGTGAATGGGAATACAAATTTTGATTTTATGAAGAGAAGAAATATCTAGAAGTCGTTTTGGTTTGTATAAGTTGATTGAAGCTTAGGGTCAACAATCACCGAAGGCGCTGATGGCGGTTATAGAAGTAGAAGTAGTAGTAGTTTCACTACAATATACAATGTAAAACATAGAGTAAATGAATGTAAACAAAATAGTAACTCATTAGGAATGAACATTCAGGTGTGGAGTGTCACATAGAATCAAATTTTTGATTTTTACTTCAAATTGAATGAAAGCCAAACTTTTCATTCTAGAAGGTAGTCTTTTATATAGGTGTATGTTCAGAGAATTCTTTTGCGATATCTGGAGTCTGTACAATGGAGTCGAAATAAAATTAGCATGACGAGTGGTGTAATGATGGACTTCGGATTGAGACGAGTATTCATGCTTAGGTTCATGAATTTCTAATAAATATAATAAAGTAGAAAACGGCATGATTTGAAAATTGATGAAAAGAGAGCGGCAACGATGATGAACTCCTTCCATTATTCTGAAACTCTCTTTTGAAAAATAAATTCTTTACTAGAGTGACACGAATCACTCCAAAGAATACCATAAGACAAATGACTATGGTATAAACCATAATAACATGATTTGAGGACATACCCACTGACAATATCTCTCGAACGTCGAATAAAAAAGGTGACACTAGACAGTTTCTTTGCTAATATTGCGATTTGTGGGCCCCAATTGAGTCCATCATCTTGTTGCGTGAGAAGTAATTTCACACAGCTACCACGTGTGGGATTTGAATTGGAGGATATAAAAATGGATTGATTTTTATCTAGGTTAAGCTTGAGTTCATTACGAATAAACCAGGTTTCAGCTAAATCGATTGTCTCTTCTGATAACTTGGACAGATTGTCAACAGTATTACTTTGACAGATAAAACTTGTTTTATCTGCGAACAGGACGCTTTTCGTAGGTAGCATGTGAAAATATAAATCGTATAAGTATATAAATTAGGGAGAGAAGGAGTCCAAGAACTGATTCACGGATTTACTATTCGATAGGTCACCGTTCAATCTGACGCATTGAGATCTTTCACTGGGGTAAGATGCAAAGAAATTCAGAGCCAAGCCCCTGATGCCATAGTAGTGAAGTTTTTCCAGAAGAATATTCTGCGAGACACAGTCGAAGGCCTTGGAAAGATAACACAGCTCAACTTGTGAGTGTTCACCCTCCCCAAGGCCCTCGACTATGTCCGACACTAGTTGGAGAAGAGCTTTAGTTGTGGACATCTTATTTCTGAAACCATATTGCTCTGGACAAAAAAGAGAGTTTATTTCCATGAAGTTATAAAGTTGTTATTTGACGATGATTTCAATGATCTTACCTATTATCGGAATAATAGATATTGTTCTAATTGGGAGTGAAGATACTGATCCGCTGATTTCTTATGATTGGTGTCAATTGACTTTGTCTGTCATGTAATGCGTTTTTGAAATTTTGAATACTCTGAAGCATAATTTTTAATTTCATTTCAACGAAATAGTTTTCTGGGAGTTATGACCTGTTTTTTATTCAATAGTAGATGAAGACCGTGTTTTTTAAAAAATGCCCGGAAGAGTAATCGTTCATTTCAAGAATAGCCCAGTGATTTTCCATACTTGGATTGAGTGAGTCAAACCAATAAACTATAAAAATCTCTTCAGAATGATTTTTTTCAACCCATTTTTTTTGTTCAAATTACAGTTTTCTTCGGAATTCACGCTGCCACTATTGAAAGAAGACTTACATCATGCTCTCATTCCTCTTTTAATTCCAGGTACGTTTCATAAATAATGTTATCTTTTGAACTGCGTCATATTATGTAAGTCGTCTTAGACTATGTGACGCTGATATTTATTCCAAAGAAAACTCCTTTTCGCACAGGAGTTGTGTTATAATTGAGTAGCGCGATGAATTTATATTATTGGTTAGTTCGTATCGAACGATTGGAGTATGGGAAATCAGTCATCAGGCCGTCCATAATTGAATATTTTGAATTTTGTAGTTTCTATATTTTTCTCTAATCTACGCAATTTTGTTGAATATTCGGGGTCAAGAACCCCCACAAGTATGCCATTGCCTATCATAACTTGTTTCTCTTATCTGTGCTCATATATTACAAAGATTTTGCATCGAAAAACCAGTTCTTCGAAATTTTTTGATTAGCATCTTGACCTATCTCGATTTATCGCTTGTGCTTTTCACTGTAACGAGAACGATATACTAGTAATTCTTCCTAATAATGTGAACAAGTAATATTTATTTTTTGTCATCATTAATGAACCCGTAAATGTATAAATGCTCAATACATAAACTAATGATGGGAGCATGTCGCTCTCTATTTTTTTGCCGTTATAACTTGGCATTGATCAATTCCTTTTTTTTGTGGTAGTTACGTTCAGGAATAAAAAACCGTTCTGTCCAGTATGTCATAATTACTTCACTATTAACGATGAACGTACAGTTATAAAAGTTGCCGAGTTGTCAATTAATGCAACACATTTATTAAAAATTGAAGTAATTGAATAGAATTTGCATTTCAATTCTCTTATTTTTGTTTCAACTGAATCTGTAATAGTTTGAAAATAGCTTGAATAACGTTTTCCTTTTTCCATAGAAGGCCATAAATCATCTGATAATAGGTACTGTGAATGAAATTGAACTTTGAACTTGATACTGATACTACATATTCAAAGATTGAATGGGAACGCCGAGGTTCGAATCCTCGCCGGGCCACCGTGCTGGGTAATCGCACGTTAAAAGGTAAGGCCTCGTTGATCCATTGCTCGCACAAGTTTCGACTTCTAAGGGTTGACGTTCGTCACCTGGTTAACGGAACGAACAATTTCAGAACAATTTTTTTAGTGATACGATGGAATTGATGTTGCGTGAGTTATGAAACTTTTCTTAGATCAATTACCCTAACACCAAACTGATATTTTTGCACTCGACGCGCGTTTCGCTAACAAGGTAAGCATCTTCAGAAGAAAATTGATACTGTATCAATAGAGTCAGGTGATGATTTCGATGATGATGATGATGGCGGTGATGATGACAGTGCAACTCATTCACCTGGTTCTTGCCATCAGATCCTTGGCGATCCCCTTGCCCCTGTAGGAGCCATCCACAGAGAGAATCTTCACCGTCATAGCCTTGTCGATTCCCGGGTACTTCTCGAATGGGTTCGACTCCACGGCAACGTGTTCCAACAGCCGCACGATTTTGCTGAATTTTTCGTCGGTGCAAACGAAGTCTTCTTCGGGTTTTCCTCGCTCCATGATACCGTTGAGGCAAACTCCGATGAGATTATTATCGTGGATGGCTAGGAGATTGAGACCGTTGTTGAGATCTTTCAGGGAGAACTTCTCCAGGTCCAGACACCTGGGCTGATTTTCGTTGATCAACTCCAAGAACGAGTTGAGAGGTTCGTCTTTGTAGAAAAACCTCTGGAGGAACTCGCGGATCTATAATAATGAAAAAAAATCAGTGTTATTTTTTCGAGTGAAATTACAGTGCTTCTCAAAATTCCACTTCCCCCTCTTATCTTTGGAAAGATAACACATGAGCAAGTGAAATTCCGAAACGGAATATTGAAGGTTGTAAACTTCCCTACTAGTGATGATAGATGACGAAATCGGCAAATATGACGTCGCTTTTGATAAACACAAAGGTGTGATGAACTGAAACAGTTAATACTCACATTCAAAGTTCAAGCTCCGCCTATGGATAGATGTCGAATGAGCTGACGTTTTTGTTAGTCTCCCTAATTCGACGTTTTCGTACTTGTCCAACGTATTGGTTAGAGGGGGGAAGGGACTTTTGAGACGCACTGTATACAACATGTTCATCAAAACAGTTGTCTTCAAGTTGATCCCATATTACACTCAATCTGTTCAAATCGAGGTGGCATATTGTAATGATAAAATCCTAGGCAAATACATAACAACTTATCAGTTATAATAATATAATGCACTTTTAACGAAACTCCTTAAATAGGTTAACTTTAATTTTTAATGCTAATTTCGAGGGGTTACATCACCAGTTTTGACGTGGTACCGTAGTAAATGAATTTTTTGATCGCCTTCGGTGCAATTCCATTTTATTTTGTTATCATTAAATAACATCAGTAAGTTGAAGTGGTCAAATTTCCAAAATGGCAACCACCCACCTACCTTCCCTAGCAAAAACATTCATAGCTAGTGTACAAGAAATGAAGCAATATATAGTAACATGACAAATGAAGTGAAAGAAATAAGGAATATTCGTTCCTGGAAAGGAATCATTTTTGTAACAAAGCATAATCAATGTTTCAGGTTAGTTTTGGAGACGAAAGGAATGGTGGAAGCTCGAAACGACCAATTTTACTTCCAGTAGTATCAAAATACTTCCAATCATCGTCACTTTCTCGAAAAGTTCCACTTTTCCTTCCAGTGTTTTACTTGACTTGTTTGAATGCTTTTTGAGGAAGTGAATACGTCATTTTATGGGTTTTCAACAAAAAGGATTCTGCTATTCAAACCGTCTGCGTCTGTCTGTTCCAGTTGGGGGTACAAAATGTATTTTTTCACACGAAATAAAAATACAGAATAACAAAATAATATTCAGTTCAAGAGTTAGGTATGATGATTTTCAGTTATTATTGCTTTCATTTTGGGAAACCGGAAAGGATGAAATGAACTCTTCAAATTCTTCAAACCACAATTTGGTTTTCAAATATCTGCCCAAATATTCTCTAGAATTCATGACATAAAGAGCTAAAAACTTATCGATTTCACCAAAAATTGTAGACTATTTGTGAATTTAGGTAATATGTTATTCCAAAACACTATTAGTATAAAAGTCAGCGAGGAGCAAAGACAAATTATTCAAACAAGCAACGTTATACATTTCAAGCAACAATTGAATCGCCTTCAAAATGGATCAAGATATAATTTTTCAATTGCCTCGACCAAAAAGTTGGTAATGCGCGGTATTTTTTTATATGCAGATTCACACGAAAGGGAAGCCGTGTAATGTTCATATAAAAACAGATACGTTTTATTATCAAAATTATTCAGTAGCCGAACAAAAGTTGCTAGTGCATGGTTGGCCTTAATCTTCAATTTCCACCATTTATTGCTGAAAAAGGTGTGTGTCTGGATGTTATTTCAAATACTCTAGACGTGTTTAGCAAGGTTTCGTGTTGGGGAATCGAAAGCACTGACAGTGGGCCGAAGAGGAACATTGGGTTTGTGTATTTTTGGGAGACCATATATGCGGGGTGTGCTGAACACCTTGCAAATACTCTCCAACCCCTTGCAGAACAGTCCTCGTCATAAGTACGAAATTCATTTCTTATTCACAAATATCCCTGTATCAGATACATTGAACATTCTCGAAACCAAACACCAAATTTTCAAAGGCACCCTCAACCTCATCAGTCACTGTATGTCCAGTACATACTTCCTATTTCATGGTACCTTTTACAAACAAGTAAAAGGCGCTCCCATGGGTTCTCCCCTCTCACCAGTCCTTGCGAACCTTTTCATGGAAGACTTCGAAACTGAAGCCATTGACACGTTCGACCACAAACCTTCTTGCTGGTTCAGATACGTAGATGACGTTTTCGTGATATGGCCTCACGGCTCCAAAACTCTCCATAATTTCCTTGATTACCTCAACGACCTCCATCGAAATATAAAGTTCACAATGGAAATCGAAAGCAATAACTCCCTTCCATTCTCAGATGTCCTCATCACAAAAACCAATGACTCCTTCACCCACACGGTCTATAGGAAACCAACACACACAAACCGATACCTTAACGCAAACTCCCACCATCATCCAGCACAAACCAATTCCGTTGTAAGTTCCCTCATTCACAGATCTATCAACCTCACTGACCTCCATAACAAACCACAGGAACTAGCCCAACTCAAATCAGCCCTTCTTCGAAATGGATTCACAGACCATCAAATTGACAGATCCATCCCGCCGCCATCAAACTTCTCCTTCCATTCCCAGAGACCCAACAGACAACAACGTTCTCCACAAAGCTTCCCTTCCCTACATCAAAGGAGTTACTGACAAAATCAGCCGAATTCTCAAAAAACAGGACATAAAAACGATATTTACAGCCAACAATAAAATCTCCACATTCCTCCGCTCCCCCAAAGACAAAATCGTCAACGAATCACAGGTTATATATGAAATACCATGTTCTGATTGCCATAGAACATATGTAGGCCAGACCAACAGACGTGTGACAAGTAGAGTATACGAACATCAACTTGCTGTCCGAAAATCAGACCCACCTTCAGCTTTGTCCAAACATCATCAAGAGACAGGACATAACATAGACTTCGAGAACACTAAGACCATCGCCACAGCAAAAACACTACAAGCTCGTATAATTCGCGAGGCCATCGAAATCGAGAAGCGACCTTCCTGCTTGGATAAACGTGACGACGGTCAGAGACTTCCAACTGCATGGAAACCCCTAATTTCCAGATGCCCAATCCCCACCAAGACATCCGACGGTGCTTTAGCACCCGCTGCTATAAATACCACCCAACATCCCTCGATACCTCAGTTCGATCTAAGGAGTAGGCAGATTGATACCTTAGAAAGAACTCGTGACGAGACCTGGGGAGTAGGCAGATTGAGACCTCAGCGTGAAGTCACATTTACTCTTGAAAATGGCTCCAAATCGGAGCCGAAACGTTGAGAACAAAACTCCAGACGCGGTTCAACCCGAACTCAACAACAACATATATATATATATATATATATATATATATATAATATATATATATATATATATATATATATATATATATATATAAATATATATTCCACTAGTTTTGGGCTGAATCATATTTGGAAGATTGCTTATTCCTTTTTTGTAATATGTATACTATCAAACAGTATCTCAATCAACTTGATTCAAATTTTCGATGTTGAAGCACAAACCTGTTCTCTGTCCTCTTCTGTTGCAATCCTGATCTCGAAATCAATTGGACTCGTAGGGGTAGAAGGAGTCGAGCAAGTTGATGCATTGCTGTCGACAGATATCTGGGTCTGAAAAAAAGTTACATATATTTATACTCATTGTTTTGTCAAACACAACGAAAGTTTTGGAGGTTAACTGTGTCAGTTTACAATTCTTCAATTTTTTCGCTTGAGTAGTATATTTGCTTAGCTCAGATAAAAATCTACCTTTCTACACTGGTATAAATTCTAATATAATTCTTACTTTTTCAGATTATGGTTGGTTGAGAACTAAAAAAAAACTACGAAGAAAGAATTCATCCACCACTTGGGATACCTCGTTTTTGAAAATAACGTTGAGCGTGGAAGGTTTAATTCTGAGTATTTCATACCAACTGAAAAATCAGTAATTAGTATTTTATTCTGAACCAAAAATCTACATTGAAAGGAGGAGACCGAAATCCGAAAACCTGACAAAAGAAGTATATTTCTTTGATATAATTTTTCAATTCAAATGTAAGAGAAATACACTAACTGACAAATCAGTAGAAAAAGATTTTCATATCCATTCGTATTACAACTACTGGATGGCAAATTACACTAGGATCCGGATAAATTAGCCCAAAAACCATGTTGAAGTTGAAAATTAGCAAGACGTTTACACCACCATTACAAATAATTTGTCAGAAGTCCCCAATAATCCCATGTTGGGAAAAATATTTATTTAAGGTGAAATCGTGTTTACTTATTGATTTCGTTGCTTTTGAACATTGAAAAGTTTCCACTAGTTTTCTACTGGTATTTCATTGGCCACCCATCAGACTTCATGTTGCGATCTCTTCTCACTAGCCAATTAAATAAAAATTGAAAAACTGGACTGCACATTTTCACTTGGTGCAAATTCAGCTTCAGACAAGACTGACAAGAGCGTGCGGGCAACATCTGTAAGTATTGTATGGAAACCTCCAAAAGCTCAATTATTCACCAAAAATCAAGCAATCCAAATTTCCATTTGTCAAAGCCACTCGTGTTCCAATGTAGAATCGCCATCAGAAGAAGAGAAATCTGATATATCGCTTTTTGAGAACAAGAATTTTGTCCGGAATTATTTTCATGATGAAACTCACCGTACCGTTCGCTGGGGAACGCAAAAAACCCATTTCTGCGAACTTTGTCCCTGAACGAATATGTTTGCCCGGATGGGATAGTTAGGGACTTCTGACAAAATATTTGTAATGATGTCTCGAACGTCTGTGCAAATTTTCAGCTTCACCCTAATTTTTTTAATATCGAATATCTACTTTGGCCGGACTACTAATTCACCTTCAGAAAAGATACATTTCCTCTCATTCTCGAAGAAAAAACCGAAAACTGAACATTGAAGTTATTATATAATAGTTATTATTGTTTATCGTAATTATCCGTTTTACATTTTTACATTCTCTCGTCAGCATCAATGTATTTACCTGTCATTATGATTTAATTCGCATGCACATATTCAATTAGTTTATACATTATGTGTAATATTGATTAATCATTTGCTATAACGTTCACTTTTATGATTCTTTCTTTGTTTATAGTTTGTTGGTGTAGATACAAGGAATGATATCTTATTTCTAAAGTGATTTAGAAGAGAAATTTATAAAGAGTACGATCCCAGTCTATTTCTGGCTAAACTTTTCGTAAATTTAAAACTGTTTTTATGCCAACTACAAACATAGGTACTAATGAACAACATTATTCGTAAACACATTTTTTCTGAAATTTCGTTTTAACGAATATCCCAGGTTTTCTAGGAAAATCGATGGTGTCTGTCTCTCTTAGGACAAGTCCAAGTATTTTATAACTTCCTAATCGCAACTCAAACTAACCAAATTACAACTAATTATGTGGAAAATATAAGAACTAAAAACTACACGATGATTTTCCGGAAAAACGTTTATCGATTTTTAATACAATAAATATAAACACTATTTGAAATCGAAATGTTTCTGAAACTCGATGAGAATTTACTCCATAATCCCTATCACTAACCACTTCCTTCTTAACGCATAGAAACACGCTCCACAACCGAGGTGTGGCCTCATGATTCTGCGGTTCCGATGATACCTGAGAAATGCTGATAAATCAATACATTAATAGCCTGAAACAACTCAATTGAAGGCCCGCAATTCATGTCAATAATCTTAATTGGTGTGGTCGAAGCTCGTTCGCTGTATCAATTTGTGCACATAAAGTCGAATGTAACTAAGTAGTATTATACAATGATGTTGGGGAAATTTACAGCCAAGTACTACTTTTTTAATGACTATAAGAATCGGAAAGAAATTGTACTTTTTGGGAAAATGACAACGAAATATCCCAAGATATTTATGAAATAATGATATATTTGAATCATCTGATAGTTGTTTAAGAACTCCACTATGAAATCTCTGAAAAGACTTTAAACGGCCTTCACTCCTTACTAATATCGAGATTGGGTAAAATAAAGATGGAAAAGCTCTTACTGAAAAATGCTAGCAATGTGATATACAACCGATGAAAATATACCAAAGAATTAATGAAATTCTATATGTTATTATGACAAAGGAATTTTTCCAACTGAAAGCTATTTCATAATTGGTCTTTATCCCACCCAGTTATGTCTAGGTGTGTTTCTTCTATTATTTTAATTTTTTTCATGCTTTGTGGATGTTTGTATTCATACTATCTGGAAGGTGATTCTGAAAGTGACCTTTGTTACAAACTCTGATTGAACTCAAATAAAAAAATAAATAAATGGGCACATCAACCCAGTTTAATACCTGTAGGTTTGTGACAGTTATCACCATAATGTTCATCAGAATCACAAATGATCGAGGTGCGGTATTGACTGTAATAAATACGATCCAATTCAAAAGAAACTGTGTGATACACGTTGGAAGTTACGGAAATACTTCCTCTACACAGGGTGATACTCATCAGAGCAAAAATCTGAGTTATTTTTTCATATATATTATCAGGTTTCTCGAATCCCCTATAAATGCTAATTTCAGGCAGTGGTCTCGGTAGTGTAGTGGTTAGCATATCTGCCTATCAAGCGGAAGGCCGGGGTTCGAATCCTCGCCGGGCCACCGTGCTGGGTAATCGCACGTTAATAGGTAAGGCCTCGTTGATCCATTGCTCGCACAAGTTTCGAGTTCTGAGGGTTAACGTTCGTCAGCTGATTAACGAAAACGAACAATTTTAGAACAATTTTAGAACAATCCCTCATCACTACATAGTGTATGATCAGATCTTCGAAAGTAGGAAACGGATTCTGATGCGTTTTTTGTTCTAAGAGATAAGAGTGATTCAAGAGAAAGGTTTATATGTGTAATACATGCATAATAGAGTAGTGAAACACAACGCTGGATGAACCCTACGAGATACATCAAAATAACTACTACTACAGTATTGTACACCTTTAAAAAGTCTGCAAAAGTCCGCGATGATATAGGTCTATTTCTTAGGGATAAGCCACAATAATCATTTTTTATCTGTGCGATGCCAAATTCTCTGCTCGACAATTCCTAGGGCATATTGAGAATTCCGCAGAACGTTTGAGACAATTTCAGGTGTAATTCTTCTGATTTAATCACATATTTTAACGTTGAGTTCATCAATATTGATAAGTCTGTTGCTCCTTGTCTACCTTACGATGAATTTCGAGAAAAAAGTCGATGTCACAATCATTGCGATGATTTTTCAGATTATTTCTATCAACCTATTTTAAGAAGATTGAAAAAGATGATGAATTCGAATTGAACGAAGGTGATAAGGAAGTGACAGTAGCCATCAGTGAAAGTATATGACTAGTGATGTATTGGGATTCTATTTGTTCAAATTTCATATGAATAATCTCATAAGCTTAAGATGACCTGAAATAAGGTCTCAAATTAGTTATTGGTAATTTCTATCACTGTGTGTCAAATTGATCCCTATGTGTGGAAGGTCTAAAATCAGTACCAATTTGATTATTTTCAACTACATATGGAGATTTATTGGCAACGGCTGTTCTGATTTGTTCTGTAATTTTTGATTTGTACTTTTCACCACTCTATATATAATTGATACTTCAGCATCTTAAGATTCCACGCTGTTCATTGTTCAATTGATGAACAGTTTGAAGACTAGCGGCTCCGAGAACAAGCTTTGTGGTCTAGGATTGTTTTTTATTCGATCCTAGACAATCTACGACATTTACCTGTTTATGATTCATTGTAGCATTGAGCCTAGTCATGAGCTACAACTCGCCCCTCACATACCATAAATTTTTGATGTTAATAATTATTGGTGATCTACCATATCAATCCCTCACGATGTAATGCTAAAACGAGTTTTTTTCCCGAATGCACTCTACATACCCTTCAGTTTTGCAGAATCCGTAGATACGAAGGTATTTTCAATGTTTCAGGATAGCTCTTTGGCACTGAATACGTAGCTTCGAAAATCTTCGAAATTTGACTTTGTATCCATTGACATCCATTGATTTCAAGGTCAATTCTTGTTTTTTCAGTATTGAAAAAAAATGTATGCATTTGAAGCCACTCTGGACCTTCCCTGGTGAATATTACCAATTCATTGAATGTGATCGGCAATGAATATTCTATAAGGTTTTCGGTATATGATCCTGGATACTGATATTTCTAATGCAGTCTCCTGGGAGCTAGTTATATAATATCGCGGTAAAATTTCACTTTTTCAAAGAATTCGAGCCCCTCACATAACAGGAGAATTCTCTGCAGTTTCGGCAGTCTTTCGGCAATAACAACAATTTTCCCAATTTGATCAACCGATTTTACTGAAGAACTACAGTATCTTGTGAGGTCTTTTCATTCGACCTCAAATGTTGTTCAGCTCATATGGCTTCTTGAAGAGAATTCTGTTCCAAAACAAAACGTATTTGCTCCTTATTCCACAAAGATATCAACTTCCTGATCGTTGTGATCGGACACCCACATCAAGCTTACTTGAGTGTGTCCAATTCCAAGTGAGGTTAGACTCACATGTGCGTACGACTAGAGCTTTCAAATACGGCAACTCAGGTCCTCTACCTAAGCAATTACTAGCAGCATCAATGAATAAACATCATTTAAACACGCAACAAGTTTTTTGACGTAATAGTGGTTCAATAAGGATCATTATTGTGGTACGATCTCAAACTGCTAGACCGGTGTTACCGCATATTTAATATTTGCTTGTACATTGCATTTGTTTGAATACGGCAATTTAAATTAGGCAGAGTCTATATTTTTATGGTTTGTTAATCTTTTTCATTATGCTACTTATGTTTCGAACAAAGGATGATACTGATATCAATGTTTAACTGAAACTTAATCAAATAAATCAATAAGTCACTTCTTCTTGGTCAATTTGTATATGAAACTAATAACATTAATAGTATATTTTCACATGAACAAATATTAGTTTGCAAAGAAATCATCAGAATAACAATTCATTCCCAAAAACCCAGACACCCTTGTTTCAAAATAGTGTTTGAATGTCATTATTTTGTGTTGTATGGATTATTCGTAGTTTTTAGGACTCTCAACCTACCTCAATCTGAAAAATAAGAATTAATAATGTGTAGAACGGCAGACTTTTAATCTACCCCGATAAGTTGCTGCTCTAATTGGAAAGCTGTTCCTTCTAAAAGGAACGCGTTCTATTAAGCAGCAACTTCTCGTATTTCTCAAATTTGCCTGTCAATAAAATTCATACTGATATTTATCAAAATACTTATCTTTGACGTTTCGGAAACCAAACTCGTTTCTGTTTCCAAAAAATTCTTCACAATTATTCTCTTTCAGATTGGTTTTCTTGTAAATGTCAAATTTCAGACATGAATTTCAACAAAATCTATAATATTGTATGGAAGCAAATGGATCACATTTTCAACTCTTATTGAAATAACGTTTTAATAAATCATTTCAACAACTTGTTAACTTTTTTTACAAAGCACCGTTACAAACAAATATTGAAACCTACCACTGATTGTAATTGTTCCCAAATTCCCAAAACTCTTTTGTATTTCTCATCAATACCAGGAATTATTGGCTTAATGTTCTTTACGCCGTTTTAATATTGATTCTTCAATTGATATTCAATGAATTTCAATAAATAGGGCATCATTAGAAAGATAATTTCATGATTTTTCACATGTTGTATCACTTGACCCCACTTTCTTCTCGAAATTTTAGGGGGGTGACATCTCCTCGATAGGAGGTTGAATTCATATGTTGAATAAATATGTCCAAAATGTCTCCCCCTCACAATCTAACTATAGTGACCGAGCATTTCTGCTTCAAATTACAAGTGAAGAGAAAAGCTAGGTACATACTTTTTGTTAGACCACTTTGTATATTATATCATTCTTTTCCCTTGTGGAAGGCGTCTGACCTGTCCTTTACTGCCAGGTCTCCGGAAGGCACTTCAGCCTCTAGGGTTTATTGCGCTCTGCTTCCCTATACTTTATGACATCCTTTTCAACAACCTTGTCCCCTGCACAAGTTTGTGCAGGTTGATTGCTGGGTGTTTGTCATATTCTTCTGGATCCAAAATTGGTTTTCAATACATTCGTTGCATTTTATGATCCAGAGCTTGCTAGGTGTTTGTCATATTCTTCTGGATCCAAAATTGATTTTCAATACATTTGTTGCATTTTATGATCCAGAGCCTCACATTCGCAGAGTATGTATTGAGCTGTCTCTGTCTCTATGTTAAATTGTCTGCAGCTAAGGTCGCTGTTGTACAGCTCTATCTTATTCAGGACAGTGTCCAGTCAACAGCCCTGCTTTAACCCTCATTTGATTCCTGTTACACTGAAGCAGGTCTTCAGTCTTTTTTCTCGACGATATATCATATTGTTCAATCGTTATCCAAAAGATAGTAAGTTAATTGATTTGAGAGAGTTTTAATTAGGCTTTCAGAAATATACACCTGGAACTTTGTAACATATAAATGTTACATGATGAATATTTTTGACGACTCCAGAGATGGGTTTCTGAAGAAAAGACAATAAAACTTCTGTGATTTTTTTTTTCTCTGAAGGGAGACTGCAGTCCTTTAACTTCCCCCTGGCTGTGGCGGCGATAATGACCTCTACCAGGGAAATCTTCAAACTGGTGGTAAACATAGAAACAGACTTATGATTGATGAATTTTTGCGTCATGGGTCATTATGGCAGTCAGACACGTGCAGTGTAGGAATGGAATGTTAATTAAAAATCTAAATCTAATGCACGTCAGCGACAGAACTAAAGTTGGCAATCGAACAAATGAATAGACGTTTATCTGCTGATCAACCTAATTTCTATAAAATATACACCTCTTCGTGAATTTAAACTATGATTTTTCAACATTCACTGGTAGCAGGTGTAATTCTACGTCGTGCTCGACGTTCATTTATTGATATCGAATCTCCAGTCTAGCGTGAGCTGATGAAATACTATGTTGTCATGAAAACTTATTTTCTGTCCATTTAATATATTTATGGTGAGAGATAAATTTACTATCAAATTTCGTTTTCGGATTCGACCAATCTACTGTTCGTTGAAATTCTTACTAGATTGGTATATCTTTGCATTTCAGTTTTAAATTTTGTGTGGAGTAATATGAAACTTAGAGGACTTTTGTCTCTCGTGAAGTTATTTTCATTTAAATTTTTTTTTTTCGTAAACCGTGTACAGAGTAGCAGAAAAATATATCGAAGTGAAAGGACACCATACTTTTATTTTGAAAGTCATGCAAAAAATATTCAGGCAGAAGGATGAAAAAAATTTGAATATTTGTTTCGACAAAAAAACAGTTATACTTAATATAATTTACTATGATTGCGCAAATGAAAGCACTGTTTTTGCTCCAGACTTGATTGCATATACTTATCAAAATTCAGCTAGTTCTTATCTTGCCTGAAATGCCTTTTCAATACTGTTATATTCTCCAATTCCAGAAAACTACCAAAACCCATCTTTCAATTGCATCCAGATCACTCATTGCACTCTCAATGCTTTGTGACAATTTTTTGTATTTGGAATCTCCAACAAGTAGAGACTTATTTGTATTAACAAATTGTTATTGTCGTATTACAGTTGTGCAGAAACTTGTTTCCAATGAAAACGCATCTTGGAATATTGCTCTTCAGTGAGGAATCTATGAGTAATGATCATTGAAAATGGCGAGAGTTAGTCAGGAAAGGAAGAAGATGAAGTTATTCCATAAATGGTAATTGGATAAATTTTTCTTGGCAGACGGACTCGTAAGGCAATTATTTGAAGAAGTTATTGTCGAAATCATTTAGGATCATCACTGAGAAACAAAACTCTTTTATGATAGAAAAAAAACTCTTCATTCTATGTTTTTCCTAATCATCTACAAAATCGCTACACGTTTCACTATACCGTAGCAGTAGCTTCGACAGGCGTTTTGTAATAATACTACAGCTACTACTCCTTTGAGTTTGAATATGCCACCAACACCATCACCATCATTGAATGATGATAAAAATAAAATTGAACTAGTATATGGAGATATTATATAGTTAGCCAACAATATGAAAATTCCATTTGAGGGTTGGATACTGCGGATAGATGGCACTACTGATTTCGATTCCAAGTCATGTATTTTTATTCATTTTTGGCTTGAATGGAACATTTTCTTGAATATTTATACAAAATGCCATTGGCAATCACTTCAGAAGAAAAATTGGATTTTTTTGTCAATGTCTTGCTCCATTCATAATTTGAGTATCATTTTAATGCCTGTACTTACATTTCCTGTACAACGTTTATCGTCAACTTTATTTTAAGCTCTTTCATCTTCCTTTCAACCTATTTTTCCTCTTAGAGAAAAAACTTTATCGTGTATCGTCAATTGAATGGAAATATCGACATTATAGTGTGAAAACTAACCCATTTCTTTATAAATAATAATAATAATAATAAACTACAAGCGCATCAACACTCTTTTAGGGGGTCGAATGACCTACCATGATTCATGTTTAGAACCACGCTGCTATTATATAAAACAATTTCTTCCAGCACTTTGCTTCCAGTTAAGAGTGGAGCATTTACAGCAAACAAAACTATTATCGCTTAAAGAATTATTGGATTAGAAGTAATCTATATTTTCTGGTACCATTTTTTTGTACGGGTCTGGGTTCTTTGTGATTCGGTCATATTGAAGATTGACATATTAATGAATTTGACAGCACCTTACTACTGCTAATGCTGGGTCAGTATGAGTTTTCTTCCCCTGAAGATGTTAACCTCGTAGCGAAACGCGCGTCGAGAGCAAATAATATCAGTTTGGTGTTAGGATAATTGTTCTTCACAAATAGCAAAAAATATGTCGAGTGAATCATAAGGGATATCAAACAAGAACAATTTTCATAAGGCGCCTTCTGAAAACAAATTTTTCTACAAACGAAAAGTGCAACTACTGATCAATACCGACTTTAAAAGAACAATTGGGAAGTTCATCATCCGAATACGCCTCTATCGGAAAATATTTGAACTGTTTCATCACGGAAAACAAAAACAAACTTCTGAATGTGAAATTATGGTACACTTCTCTAACACATTCACATACTGATTAGTCTACACGTTTGTTTTACACAGAACTTTGCCAAAATTCGAAAAGCACAAGGTAAAATACAAAATACAGCGTAAACAATAGTAAACATATGTTTTTGATAGATTACGATCAGCTGATTACGGTTTGTTGCCGACATTTTTGAACAGACATCAGCGCCCTCATCGGTAGAAATTCTTCCCAATAAGCGAGTGATAAATGTTCAAAATAAGTTTGTCGCTGGGTAAAAAAAGATGTAATGATAATATTTCTGCTAAAAATAAATGGAGGGTGTCATTTGAAAACATGGGAGGAATTTTTTGGGGTACGATCATGAACAGATCATTTTGATTGCGTTGTATGGAAGGCAATTCGATGTTCGAAAAAATGATATCTCGATTACTATTTTGACTGTCCCAGATATTCTAGACATACACAAATCTGCGAAATACGCGTTGAATAAATTGAGGATATTGCTGTTATCTGGGAATTTGTTTTTCAGAATGCGCTAATGAAAGAACGTTTAAACTTCAGCCTGAATTCCATGCACCTGTAATTTATATCCCGATTAAAAAGTTAAATCGGCATTGTGCTCGCTTCAGCCTTGTCATGCATCCGTCTTAGTTTTTTACCGGTGGATGCCGCGTGTAGAATAATTATTAAGCCACATTCACTTCGATGAACACACCCTCTCTTTGTGCCAATCTACTATCCTTTTTCATAATCGTTGCACATGTAGGAGTGCATAGCATTATTCGTAACACCTCTTACTTTGCTGCGGAAAAAAAGGATTGCAAAAAGGCAAGCAGCGTGAAAATATCAGGACTGTGGTATTATGTTGTTCTAAAAAAATTGTTGTATATGGGAATACGTTGACCTATTGTTTGTGTTCTTGCGCAATGAGGTCGAAATCTAGCCTGTTTCGCTCTCGGTCTGATAAATATTCATAAAGCGTATCGAGATTATTTTAAACGTGGGTTGTGTCTACCCTATATAAACACAATATGGCGTTCCAGAACAATTCGGTTGAATAGATTAGATACTGTTTGAATAACATTATCATGTGGTGGATGGATTACTTTTCTAGTCATCTTGGGTTATTTACCAACCACGATCTGAAAAAATGAGAATTATTACTGGAATCTATACAAGTGTAGAAGAAAGAGCAGATTTTCAATCTATCCCGAGAACTTGCTACGATAATTCAAAAATAATTCCTTCCTTATAGAACACGTTCAATTATTTAGCAATAATGTATTTCTCAAATTTCTTGATCAAAAAAATACAAGACCCAAAAATATTTATCAAAATACTTATCGTTGACGTTTCAGAAACCAAATCCGCTTCCGTTTTTAAAACTCTCACGAATATTCTCTTTTCATTTCATTTTTATGTTCGTTTTTTGTAAATGTCAGAAATTTGAGTTTTGTCACATTTCTTCCATTCCAATATTAAGTCTTAATTTTTCAGATTGTAATGGGTTGAGAACCCAAAAAACTAGAAGAAAAATTATATTAGAGTTCATACAGGAAAAAGGCTCACCTACCCTCAGAGTAGGTTTAAGACATCTGTCAGGGAACAACTACTTCCCTGATAAATACCACGAAGGGCATTGGAATATATCCGAGAGACACTAATGCTGGATTCATCAGATATATCCGCATGAGTTCAAGAGTATTTTACGTAACAATTCCAGAATTTTTTTTTTACGAGGTGACAAAATTCCGAGGGGTTGACCACATGGGAATTCCGGTGTACAATTGATAGGAATTCCGGGGAATTCCGAGGGAATTCCGGGGTATTCCGAGGTATTCCGAGGGAATTCCGAGGGAATTCCGGGGAATTCCGAGGGAAATCTTGGGGAATTCCGAAATATTTATAAAGAAGCTATAGGGATTATTAGTAGGTTACTTCAATTTATTCGCGCAATAATAAAAAAGCATACAGTAAAATTTCAATATTCATATAAAATCATAACTCAAGAACAAAACACCGTTGTGAAGTAATCCACTTCCACTGGACGAAGAAAGTTAGGAGCTTTGTTTTGAAAGAGTTTGTGGCGAATTTCCAATTTGAAATACATTTTGTTAGCGAAAAATAAGCCTGATGACAACAATCTTCACGATCTGATAGACATAATCTGATATGTCCCTGGAGGGGTGTGTTGGGGAAGTTTTTGCAAATGAGTCAATAACTTCTTTCAGTGAAATAGTACCTCATTCTGATTCGAATATATAAATATGGCATGTGAAACAACCCAAAATCTCAGTTTTGTAGTTTGTGCGGCCTCTAGAGGGGTGTGGTTGGGGGTAGTTTTTTCAAATAATCCGATAACTTCTTTCAATGGAATAGAACCTCATTCTGATTCGAATATATATATATGATTTGGGCATGTGAAACAGACCAAAAAAACTTTGTGTCGTAGTTTGTGTGTTTGTTTTTTGGGGTCAACCTCTGCGACTGCCATTATTTTCCTCAATATTTCAAAAATGACCTGTCTTGAAATTTCACTCTACAAGACAAATTAACGCCCTTGATTGTGGATGAGAGAGTAGATCATAATTGGCAGACAAAACACAGGTTGTCATATTGTTGCCAGCGGTTACCGAAATTGAAATAAGACGGTTATAGCTCGCGTTATACGATCTGAGTTATACAGTCAATGACTGCAGTCTTTGTATGATTTCTGAAGTTTCTTTGCAGCTCCATCATGTTATTTGGACGGTTTCATATAATTTATCGGTTTGTAATAAAAAGATGATCGGATATATTGTGGTTCAGTGTCAACTGTTCTCATTTGACTTTATACAGGGTGAACACACCAGTGAAAAATTTTTTTTTTCCTAGTAGGTAATGTTGAAGGATTATCAATGATTTTTGATATTATTGAATATACGTTTTTGGGAAACAGTTTATTTTCGCTATATAAGCGATGACAAAAACGTATAAAAAGAATTTTCACCACAGATTGAGTATCCTGTAATCATATAGCGGTTGAAAATAATAGAACTTACTCAATAGACTATAAAATACCGTTTTTTTAATGACAAATTGTATTTTTTCGATACTTATTCTAACGGATTCAGAACTTGATTCTATAAGGAAAAATCTCAGGAAAAATGATGCTAATAAAACAAACCTGAGTGGAATCAGACGATCCGTTCCCTTTATTTTACGATTGTGACTTGCATTATATAGATGATTTATTTTGTTTCCGATATAATAAATACCAGCCTCAATGAAAATGTGAAAAGTTTTGATATGTAAAATCCGATATTATTCAGATTGGGTCATAATCATGACATGGTCTACTTAAAAGTCTGAAGTTTATGTTCCACTCAGAAATCTCAAAAAAAACTTTTGTGCGAAAGTTCCGAAATATATCTTTCATATTTCGTCGGGTTTCCTCGGAATTCCCCCGGAATTCCCAGTATTTCCGTCATTTATTTTCAAAATTTTATCGATATTTCTTCAAATTGACATTTTTTTTTGTAGGAATTCCGAGGAATTCCGGGGAATTCCGGGGAATTCCGGGGAATTCCGGGGAATTCCGAGGGAATTCCGGTTTACGGGAATTCCAGTGTACACATTTTTCCTCAGTGGTCAACCCCTCGCAAAATTCTGATACGAGTCGCAAAAAAGTCGTGAAAGTGTGCGAGTTCAACAAAATAATACATATCTTATGATAGAAAATTTGCTAATTTCTATGCACCTCTTTTTTTACTTATAACTTTTCAATGATGACTTATGTCAATGAAATTTGAATGAAGTTTCAAATTATATTTCCTTTTGAAGTTCTGAATATCCAACGCATTTTGTCGGAGCTTCCATAAAAGTTGGCGTTCGAGTAAAATTCTCGAATGTCTACCTGATGAAAAAAAATTATCAACTGAAAAATACGGGTCCCCCTGTATGTATCCACTTCATTCCTAAAGTCAGCGACTACACCAGGTTTGTATAAAAGATTGTCTGGTACCTCAAAGATCACGGCAAAAATCATCAGCATCACTTTTATGACCATTTCATATGTGAGTTACAAGATATTCCATACATTTCGAATGTATAGCATACATTTATCAAAAGAGATTTGAAAAAAATCGAGCAGGTAAGACTTATCAACATACTCTTGATCTATATGGAACTCACTTTAAGATCGAACATGACCTGAACAATCCGAATCTGCAAAAACAGGTACAAGATTATTCATTCGAAAGAATCAAAGGGTGTTTTCTATGTTTTCGAACACTTCCATTGGTAATTGAGATGCATATCTAACCCAACTTTATCTGACCTATTCTAACATTGGTCTAATCTTTCCTATAACCATCTAATAGTCAGTTTCCGGCTTTTTTTATGCAGGTTCACACAAAAGGTAAGCCCTGTAATATTCAAAGAACACCACGTAGATCATCAGTGTAGATACTGCCAAGGGTGGAACGATTGATAACAATTTAGAAGAGCACCGACCGTGAAAATATCGATGGAAGAGAGACAAGTCCCTAACCCTTCTACGATGCTCCAATGAAGCGAGCGATTCTGTGACCGAAAAATCACCAACAAGACGAATTGTCTTTCTCTGAATAGAATAAGAAGCTTCAATGAATATTTTGGTGCTGAGCTGTATACGTGAGAACTATATTCCAATACAGGTCGTATCTGAGCCTTGTAGATCATTAGAAGCTGACGAGAAGTATTTCTTCGCATGGAATAGAAATTATAGTTTCTGGGAGGCACCTTTAGCGATTGATCTAGATACTTGACTTTGGAGGAATAGTTACTCCTCGATACTAGATAATGATAGATCGGCTTTCGTTGAGAAGAGACATGCCTGGGTTTTCCCAGCATTCAATTCCACCGAGTTCATGTTATCCCATTCTTTTATTTTTACCAAGATAGCGTTAATTTTATTCGCGTGATTGATTCTTTGAATTTTATTTTTGAGCTGGTATGGGGACTCTGGAAGAGAAACTATCATGAAGAGTACTGTCGTCCGTAATACAATGTACTGAACTGGATGTTTTCTCGAACGAATCGTTGGTTTGAATCAGAAACAAAGTAGGCGCCGAAACTGAACTTTGTTGAACACCTGCATTTATTAGGAGAATATCAGATGATACTCCATCAACAACCACACACATACACCTATCAGATAAAAAACTCTTCAACTCTTCATACACATTGAACCTATTCACTCGCCACCATCTTAACTATTTCCTCCAGTCTTTTCTCTCAGTGAAAAAAAGGGATCATTGCTAGTCAAGCGGTAAATCATAAGTGGCGCCATCTATTACTGAGTATCTTATTTACGACTCATTTCCGACAAAAAATTCTTGCACATTAAGTTTTTTCGGGTCATAATTGACCTAGATAGTTTTATGAAAAATGAGAGTTGGCTAGATACGGAAGTCTAGCCAGCAGGCAACTTCAATATATCAGGATATATGGGATTGGGTAAATAATCCAATGAATATTCATAGGTATTATTCGTGGCTACCCTACATCAGATCGATATCACTCCATATTCACCGGTTGCAAGTTACAGTTCATAAGTACATTCTTGCGTGTTTAAGAAAGTTTATTTTTGGAGGGCTGACTTGATAATATCTGTAGGAAGTGGCATAACATCAGAGAGTTAGGTTATATTCTATCTACTACCTCAATAGAATTGTGTTTTATTTTATACTGATTTGGATAAAGCCTAACCATGTTCTCCAGAAGTTCAACTCTTCACGAATGTATTCTCCGTCGTCAGAATAGAAAAGAAAGGTCACCCTAGAGTTTCAAGAACTTACGAAGAAAATAAAACGACTTTCATTTTCTCCATAAAAAAAGAGAGTAATTCCTTGAAGAAAATGTTGCCTGAAAACTAATAGCCATCCTGTTCTGGGCACAATCTCACATATAGTCAAGAATTGTCATTTGAAGATCTAAATTGATGAATTGAGATAGAAACATCCCCACTTTAAAGTGTGAGCCAAATACATAAGCCAAAAACACATATCAACAATTGCTTTTGATAGTACTACATATTCCACAACACATAAGTTTGTTATCCGAAGCATAATACGTTGATTCAATAATTCATCACAAAGGAACAACCAACTCGACTTGAATCTCAGATAACTGCAATCGGAATTGGATGAATCACCTAAAATAATGTATAAATTGGCGAGACCTTATGTCAAAATAATAGGGAATCAAAATTCATGAATAACGAGGACAATCGGATGTTGACATCGGTCTACATTTTTTTTTTGTTAGTTTCCCCTAAAGATGCCCATATGCCCACTTATCGATAACCCTTCTATGATGGGCAGTGTTAGGTCGCAAATCAAATATGATAGTATTTCAGTTTAATAGTGGCCCACATAAAAATTGGGCAGTAATACACTCTCCAAGAAATGAAACAGATTTATTTTCATAGCTCCTTTTCATCTCGATCGGCTTCATAAAGAAATAAGGTATCAAGAATGATACTCAAATTGTCATTATATCAAAACACAATTTTGTTTTGTACTGCTAGCTACATCAAGTGATCAATAACAAAATGGTGGATTCATACATATCTCTCCCAACAAATGGGAAAATATTTCCCAATATACCATCTCACAGTATATTTGATAAAATATTTACATTCGGAAATGTTCTACACTGCTTCTCCATTAGTCCTCAGTTGACTCAAGCTTAATCCTAATGGACGCGTTATGTTTTCTCTGGCAGTGTTCCACAACAAATTATTTTTCGCAATTGATTTTGTCTCGTATTTCTGTTATGTAGATCATTTTCAGTTACAGAATGATTTTAAAGATGTAATACACGAATATCGATTCCATTAAATCAGGCATTAAAAAAAGTATTAATGTGTCCAGTGACATATTTAGCAATTTGTAAATTTGTTCACGTAATGTGGATTCCTCGAAGGTATACCTTAAAGACCTAGAGATGGCTGCTGGACAAATAGCTATTACATGCTATATTTTGTGAACTTCAGGAAGAATATTAAATGAGCAACTGGAAAAATCCATATCCCGATATATTTCCTAAGCATTAATCTAGAATATCCCTGATGACGAAGAAAAGCAATTGTTGTCTATTCCTAACCCTTCGAATAAGAAGCATATATTATGTTAATATTACCCCCGACCGTCATATCTACCACTGCAGTGGTAATGTCAGAATGTGACCATAATTGTAAATGTTCCGTTTGCGAAAGGTCTACAATAGCATCCCAGAACTCTATTGCTTGTATGTGTATACAATACATTGCATTGAGTGCGTAATAGGTTTTTTTCTATTAGTTTTCCAATCGAAATTGAACACCGTCAAATGTGCCTGATCAATAACCATATTAGTCGTATATAGAATGGCTACAAGTCAAAGAACACAATCAGATCAAAATGTGCCAAATGTGCCAGATCAATAACCATATTAGTCGTATATAGAATGGCTACAAGTCAAAGAACACAATCAGATCAAAAATAATAAAGTCGTTCGAGTAGGTACCTTCATTTCGAAAATATAACAAAACGTCATCAAGAGAAGTTGTTTGAAATTGGAGGTTATGCTCAAATTGGAAGATGTGGCCTCCTTTTCAAATTTTTATGATTTTTTTAAAGTAGTCCTGTATGAGTTTTTTCCAGTATTCTGATTCAATTCATATTTGAAGTAGCTACTACCAAATCTTTTTACGCTATGAGGTAGACACGATTAAATTTCCACAAAATTTATTGTCTTCGCGACATGTTTCGATACACTGTATCTTTATCAAGCGAATGTATTTAAACACTAAATTATTCTTTGTTAAAAGCTCCTTAAATACATCAGGGCCCACTCTAATTATCTCCGATTCCTAGAATAATACAACTGACACTGATGATGATTCCTGAAATTATACAACTGATTCCTAGAATTACAACTGATAATGATTATGATATCTGAACATAGTTACTACTTATTAATTGAATAAGTTCAACAAACGGGAATTATTGAGATCCAATTGATCATTTAGCATACAATTTGAATTTTTGAATTTATTGATTTCCCAAAATTCTAAATAATCAAGTATAATGCCAGACAGGTAGACCATTCAAAAGCCGCATACGTGAACATCGTATGAATTATGAAAAGAAAACAACTCATTCATCATATGCCAATCACTTTTGGAGGAAGGCCATGACTTCGATAAAAATTTCGAAATTCTGCATGTTGAAAATAAGGGCATTAGACTTAATTATTTACAATTTTTGGAAATCAATAAATTAAAAAATTCAAATTGTTTGCTAAATGATCATTTGGATCTCAATAATTCCCCTTTGTTGAACTTATTCAATTAATAAGTAGTAACTATGTTCAGATATCATAATCATTATCATTTGTAATTCTAGGAATCAGTATCAGTTGTATAATTTCAGGAATCAGCATCAGTTTATAAGTTTGGGAATCATCATCAGTATCAGTTGTATTATTCTAGGAATCAGAGATAATTAGAGTAGGCCCTGATGTATTTAAGGAACTTTTAACAAAGAATAATTTAGTGTTTAAATACATTCGCTTGATAAAGATACAGTGTATCGAAACATGTCGCGAAGACAATAAATTTTGTGGAAATTTAATCGTGTCTACCTTATAGCGTAATAACTATGGATTTCCATCAAGTAAAGGCCACCTCAATCCAAAATAGTACCAAATCAGTATGGCAAAACATTTTCCGTATAGAGGCGTAGTTGTAAGCTTTACTTGAGTTAATTTTTCTGTCAGGTAACCACCAACTTCATGTATGTTGCAACGATATTCACCAAAATCGTAAAATTTCGAGAATATTTTCTCAAGAGACAACTCGTCACACGACAGGTGCCTTGGGTGGTTATTTGTTTTTTCATTTCTATTCGCAATAGTTTCAGTATTTTCTCTTCGTAGGTTTTTTTGGTTTCTCAACCTACCACAATTTGAGAAAATAAGAATTAATATCCCGATAAGTAGCTTCGTTGATTGAAAAACAGTGGCTACAGAATGAAATACGTCCTATAATATAATACGTCCGTTTCGTATTTCTCAAATTCGCTTATCAATAAAATTCAACGACTAATATTTATCAAAATACTTACCTTTGACGGTTCAGGAACCAAATCTGTTTTCCTTTCCAAAAATCTCTCACAAATACTCTCAGATTCGGTTTCTTGTAAATGTCAAAAATTTGAGATTTCACATACCTATGTCTTCCAAAAGTGGCACCCAGGTGCGATCCATATCAATCGAAGTGTCTGAGATGCAAGCATCTGTTAACCGCCAACTTTATGTATGTTTCAACGATATTCAGCAAAATCCTATAATTTCGAGAAATTTTTTTAAAGTGACATATGTCAAATCTCAAATTTTCGACAACTACAAGAAAACGAATCTGGAAGAGTATATATGTGAAATATTTTTGAAAACGAAAAAGTATTTTGATAAATGTTAGTCATTGAATTGAATTGATAGGCGAAGTTGAGAAATACGAAAATTTGCCAACAAATAGAAAGTGTTCCATTCAGAAGAAAGCGTTTTTCGATTGACGCATCAACTCATCGGAGTAGATTGAAAATCTGCCTTCTACACTTGTATAGATTCCAATATTGATTCTTATTTCTCCAGATTGTAGGTTGATAACCCAAAAAAACTACGAAGAAAGAATCGATCTACCACAAATTAATGACATTCAAACAGTGGTTTCAGTATGTTTTATTGATATCTGTTATTTTGAATACAAATTATATATCTGTGCAGATGGTGTAAACCTTCAAGGCGAAACGCCACCTGCTGGATGACGAAAGACTCAAACTTCTACTACACCAAAGGCGTTTTCTGGCGCTCATGTATTCAAAACGTATTCATCTGTTTTCTTTTCTGTCACTTAAGGCCAGACACTTAGTCAGAGAGAGATGAAGAGACGAATACGTTACAAGAGCGCCAGAAAACGCCTCAAGTAGAGCAGACCCAGTGAAAGTCATTGAAGAGACCTATATATACATTGATTCAGAGTTTGTTCGTTTGTAAAAATTAAAAGTGAAATATGCATTTGCCCAGTTGCAAAATTTTAGGATTCTGTAAAATTTCGTTGAAACGAAGATGGAGTTGGCTATCACCTAGGACCTAGACGAATATAAATACAAGTGAAATTCAAATAACTAATGGAATTACAAATGCAATTCGTTTAAAGTCATGCTAGAGTGATTTCTTCTTGACTACTTTGAATCATGAGAATTGAGAAACAAAACTTTCTCTGTTTTTATAACACTTATATTTGTTACTGCAGTTTGGTCCTACGGACATTATCAAACGAATACTATTCGTTAGTTGCAAATATAGGTACTTTAAAAACATAGGAAGTTAAATTCCTCGATGTTCATGATGATCTCCTTCTACAAAGTAACGGCTTCTTCCATCGAATATACGCTGGAAATCAAAGCTCACTCCACCTACCCTTACCATAGAACAACTCTGTTCAAAGGTTCTTTTTCCTGTTATAATAAATGGTTGATGAGTGAGATTCCAACCGGTTATGGAGTTATGGAGTTGTGGCTTCGTCCAAGAAACAAATTAAAAATAATTTTTTGAACAGATCTTTGACACTGGACTTCGACTGAAATTTATTTAAAATTTACAGTATGCATTTTGTTTCAAAAATCATAATACGTTTCAACTCTATTATTATTATTGAAGTTTAATAATGTTTCAACGTACATCCTGTGAGATACACGTTTCATCCCTTTCGTAAGCGGTGGGAAGCGCTATTCCCACCATCAAAAATCTCTTCTTTGGGAAGCAGGACTACATATTTTTGAACGGTATTGGTGACGCCACCTGTCTCATTTATACGAAAACAAACAGTTTCCTAGGTACAACATAGCTGAGTGGGTCGGTTTTTATTTTCCAGTGTTCACGGTTTTGAACAGCAATTTTGGTGCCTCTGCAACATATCTAGAATCATCCTTGCAATCAGGTGAGATATAAGACTTTTTCGTATTAAAGTGAGTGGATTCATGATTTTATGAAATATGTTATTATCAGCATTCTGATTTTCATAATGTCAAAAAAATGAATTTTGTAGGTGGGTATTATTCTTCCCACTGCCCATGGATAAACCTATTATCGACACATGTTTATTGCAGTCATGTGGGAGTTGGGTAGAGCTCTTGAGTATTTTTTCAGGCTCCCGGACAATGAAGAGAACTCGGACGAAGGAGCAGACGATGGGGCAAACGAAGAAATGAACATTCTAGAGTCTTTAGCGTCCGACACTTCAACGAACAATATTACTTCTTCACCCATCCCTCTTGATCATAATACGAACGATTTTTTTGGGTCTGACTCCCCAGAATACATACCGATGCGGGACGAAATTCATGTCAGCGAAGATATTGAAAATGATGAAGAACCTGGTCACAAAACGGAGGGAACCCGCAATGCCTGAAAGTAGACTTTTGCAAAAATCCTGAGGCCATAATACTACCTCTAAATGCCAAGGAAATTGACATTTTCAGTCAAGTATTCAATGAGGATCTTTTAGAGCTCATTGTCGATCGAAACAACATATATGCGTCACAGAATCCTACTAGGAAGAGCAGTGTAACACCCGGTCCATCTAAAAACTGGGAGAATACTTCGAAAATGAAATTAGAGCCCTCATAGGAATCATGGCGATGATGGAAATACACCAATTACCGCATTTAGCTAGCTTTTGGTCTAGTGATCCGTTTCTGACAGTTTCTCTTGTGGCGCATTTCATGCCATCTAAAAGGTAAAAAAAAAACTCATTGAAAATATACATATAAATGATGATTGCAAGGCTGTAGCCATGGGAGAGCCAGGATATGACAAGTTGCAGAAGATAAGACCACTTATAGATATGCTTAATGATTCGTTTACCAAACCATACAAACAGTCCGCCTTATTAGCTGTGGATGAATCAATGATTGCCTTCAAAGGACGAACTTCCCTCAAATAATACATGCCAATGAAGCACGTCAAAAGAGGCTACAAAGTCTGGTGTTTAGCTGACTCTGTTACGGGGTATATATGGAAGTTTGATTCATATACAAGTAAATCAAGCGGAAGGCTGCGGTTCGAATCCTCGCCAGGCCACCGTGCTGGGTAATCGCACGTTAAAGGGTAAGGCCTCGTTGATCCATTGCTCGCACAAGTTTAGACTTCTGAGGGTTGACGTTCGTCGGCTGGTTGACGGAACGAACAATTTCAGAACAATTTTTTTAGAACAACAAATCGCTCAACCCATATTAGGATGATTATGGTTTAGGAGAGAGGGTTGTGATAGATCTCACTGCCTCGCCAAAGAATAAGAACTGTCTAGAAGCTTTTGATATTTTCTTCACATCAGTTGGTCTAATGGAGAAATTGTTACGGGATGGAATATTTGCTCTCGGTACAGTGCGAACAAACCGAGAGAATTCACCGGATATACAGTGTGGTCCACTAAGTCTGCAACAAATGGAAAACTTTTTTATTATCGATTTCTCAGAAAATTCTATTCTTGACAAAAGTTGGTGCATGTTCCAAAACTATACTAAGTGTACCTGAAATGGCTTTATGACAATCATCATACAGGATAGGCCAAAAAATATAAATTTCGTTCAAGAGTAAAGTACCCTTATTTCAGAAAATATAGAAATATGTTGAGGAGAAAAGTTGCTTAGAATTAAAAGTTATGTTCAGATACGAAGTCATGGCCTGCTATTCGACTTTTTTTTCACTTGGAAAATTTTGAATTACCCCCGTATGATACATATTTTTACCATTTTGATTCAATATGTATTTGAAGTAGCTAGAATCAAATCGGTTTGGAGTATTTCTTATCAAATTAAAGTGAATTTGTATAATTTACATGGATTTGTATTTTTTTAGGTGACCGTCAACTTCTTGTTTGTTGCAACGATATCTAACAGAACTCTAAAATAACACAAATATGTTTATGTAGTTAGTAAAGTATTTGCCCCGTTAAAAAAAGTATTTGTGTTATTTTAGAGTTCTGTTAAATATCGTTGCAACAAACAAGAAGTTGACGGTCACCTAAAAAAATACAAATCCATGTAAATTATACAAATTCACTTTAATTTGATAAGAAATACTCCAAACCGATTTGATTCTAGCTACTTCAAATACATATTGAATCAAAATGGTAAAAATATGTATCATACGGGGGTAATTCAAAATTTTCCAAGTGAAAAAAAAATCGAATAGCAGGCCATGACTTCGTATCTGAACATAACTTTTAATTCTAAGCAACTTTTCTCCTCAACATATTTCTATATTTTCTGAAATAAGGGTACTTTACTCTTGAACGAAATTTATATTTTTTGGCCTATCCTGTATGGTGATTGTCATAAAGCCATTTCAGGTACACTTGGTATAGTTTTGGAACATGCACCAACTTTTGTCAAGAATAAAATTTTCTGAGAAATCGATAATAAAAAAGTTTCCCATTTGTTGCAGACTTAGTGGACCACACTGTATATAAAAATATAACCAATTTTCAACACGGGGAGTTCATGTTTGCAACAAAAGGAAAATTTTCGGCTGTCAAATGGATAGTAAAAACGTTCATGTTATTACAAATTACTTCTCTCCGAAAGATACAGAAACTGTGTTGCGAAGGAACAAGACTGGCGCTAGGGAAGCTGTTTATTGTTCTAAGGTGATAGCCGAATACAATCGTATAATGGGTGGCGTCGACAAATTTGATCAGCTACATGAGAAATATGCCATTGGTCGAAGATCAATGAAATGGTGGCATCGTTTTCTATATTACCTTATAGATATGGCCATTGTTGATTGTTATATTCTCATGAGTACAAAAAAAAAGAGTAGTTGAATTGAATTGGCCGATACTTGATGAAAATCCACATTTACAAAATATATTACAGTTTCCTATATGATTTACACTTACAATGGGTTTACAAAACCGCGACATATATTTTTGTAAAAAAGAGTAGATCAGTTTTCATTCAGGATCAATTTGGCGAGACAACTCATAGAAGGTTTTTCGTCTAGGAAACGCCGAAATAAACCAGTATTTTTCTTGTCAAATTATCGTGCTGCTCCAGATGAGGTTCGTTTGCAAAATATAAAAGATGCAGGCTCTGCAGCACGAAAACGAATGAAAAACGAACATGATATGTGTGTTCATCCCCTAAAGTACCCTTGTGCATCCAGCAGTGTTTCAACAAATTTCGCGGAAAATGGTAGATTTCTTTTATATTATCATTATTTTCGTGGATATAAATATGAAGAACGTATTTTTTTTCGTTTTTCAAAACAAATCCCTAAAAAAATATACCAATCTATGTGGGCGGTGGGATTAATACTTCCCACGAAAGATAAAAATGAAAGGGTTAATTTTTGCCAAAATTTTATGGGTAGTTCATCAAAAATGGATTTCGAATGTTTGGTTTCAACAAAAAAAAATTACTCGTCGAATTCATTTTGCACGCGCCCACGAAAGGGTTATGGTTGAGTGGAAGAACAAGTTTGTTTTCCGGACTAAACTTGAACTCTGCCTTTTGGCTGATATTATTCAATACCTAATTGTTACCTGTTTGTCATTCAGTCAATTTTATTATTATTATCAATTTTTCGACACCTACTTCAAATATGTATTGAATCACAATTCTGAAATATTGCGTCTTACAGTAGTAGTCGAAAATTCTCCGAAAAATAATATTGAATAAGAGGCCATAACACTCGATTCGAGCATAATTCTCAATGCTGAATAACTTTTCGGAAAGGCATTATTATAACCAACTGAGGGTAACTCATTCTTGAACGACTTTATTACTTTTCAATTCTTTCTTAACGTTGTTTGACTTGAACATTCTGATGTGGTAATCGAACGTGCATTAACTTTTGAAATTTCGATTGGGCAATTGGAGAGAAACAAAAATCCTATTACTTGCACACTTAACGAACCAAACTGTATGTTTCATTCATCATCGATTCCACGAAACACAAACATTACATGTTTTTTTCAGTTGAAAATTTGTTTGGTGCGGTGAGCACTAGTTGAACACGTTTCACAAAAAAAAACAATCATATAGACATTGATACTGATATCCCACATTGAAAAAGAAGAGACACTCCACTCAATTCGTTCCCTTTCATTGATCCTCAAAGAAATATATATATACGATTGCGTTCTGTAGAAAGTCGAATCAACATGACTGATTTAATTATGAACATTTCCACGATCTCAAAACAAGCGTTTCGTACAAAACGATTTCAATCAGCTGTAAACATACGTGTATTTATTTTATTAAACAGCTAACCCAAGAATCGTTAAAGGTATAAATAAATATTTGACGCGGTCGTCTCATAAATAATAGTTTATATAAATAAACATGATTTGTTGAATTATCTACGACATTTGATGTTCGTTTCAGTTATTGCTTGCAGTGTTCAACAGCCATGAGAATGAGTTTATAC
The DNA here is from genome assembly GCA_032362365.1 of Zygogramma bicolorata. Classification (NCBI taxonomy): domain Eukaryota; kingdom Metazoa; phylum Arthropoda; class Insecta; order Coleoptera; family Chrysomelidae; genus Zygogramma; species Zygogramma bicolorata. The sequence continues at coordinate 45,322 of JAVJAQ010000987.1, forward strand.
GAGGGAAGAATCAAGAATTATTCATTGAAATAAGAACCGACTACAGAGATACATCGTCATAAATGCGAAAATATGAAACTAATCTATCTAGTAGGTCGCTATTAGCGATAGTGACAATTAAATTGGTATGACGCTATCAGTTTGTGAATTTTCGAAATTGAAATAATACTAATTGTCTGTTATTGTTCTGTTCTTAATTTGTTACTTTAAATTTTATGTACCCCCTTTAAGGGGCTGTATCTTAATAAGGGATGCTTCAATGAAGTTTCTCTATATGAAAGATCCTTTTTTCTTCGATGAGGAATCACCTCCTTGAATGTTTTACACTTATTTAGTTACACCCTATATATTATATATATATATATATATATTTGTGATGTATTCTCGACCGTACTTTATAAACTAGATTTGGAAGTTCTCAGGTATGCGGTCTGTTTACTAATGAAACTCATTTGTTCTTGATCTCAATATTTCGCTAATGTTTATTAGCTTCATCAGGAGAAAAGAATCAAAGAATTAATATTCCTGGTGTGTTCATTGCCTGGGAAAGCTGAATCAAACTACCCATGCTCGCATAGTTACTGACTCACTTAAACTGGTTTAAACAAGAAGGATATGGAAAAGCAGAAAAGAAATCACGAAATTACGAAAATGAAATATAATATCTTCAAAAATCAAATTACAACGACAGATTTTGATAGAACGGAAATGAGAAAACCAGGAAAATGAAAAAGTAAATGAATAAAAGTTTTAGAAAATTGAGAGATATCGAAAAGAAAACTGATTAGGTGAATGAAAAAAGAAACAAAAAATGGATATTCAGCAAAATTACAAAAAGTCTACGGTGATCCAACAACACCGAGTTTATAAAACATAATCTGTTATAACGCCCTGTATATCCAAACGGTTCATCTTCGGACATACATATCCTACCGCATGTTTCATGAAATTGCAAGGAGAATCTGCCTTTCGAGTTCGTTCGTCTAAAACTGAAACACCCTGTATATCACATTCATATAATTTACCATTGGTATGCATTAACGGAGACTCGATAATTGCTCTCCAAAACACACGCTAGATAGACACTAAGCATAGTGCAAACAATAACCCCATATGCGTTGTCAGTTTCCTTACTTTTTTATGTTTGCTCTGTTACTCTCATTAAATTCTCAAAGACGTAAGGAGCCGGTCTACGGAATACTTTTCCTCAATACATGTTTTATTATAGAATCCTACCTGTGATGCATACTCATGCAAATATTTTCGAACAAATATTCGAAATAAGGATGACGAAATATTTTTAAAACACTATGTTCATAGATTTGATCAGTACCTACTGATAAATCCGGAAATTGAACCGAATAATACCAGGAAATATCTGTTACACACGCTGCAAACACGAAGGATGTTGGATTACGACACTCAATATTATTTCTTCTCCTGAAGATGAACAATCTTGGCGAAACGTATGATGGCGTAGGGTGCAAGTGTTTTTAGTTTGGTCTTTGATTGTTGTGATGGAAAATTATTCAATGCCTGTATTTAGTCACATATTATTACACAAAGAGCATATTTGGATTACATTATTGATACAAATGATAATACAAATGCACCAACGAACAAATGTCAATACAAGTGAAAGCAAGCGCCAAACGTATCATTTAGTCCGACCGCCAGGGGAGGGTTTTAAGTACTTTTCGAGGTCCCCTTGGTGTTATTTTATGTTTTTTTGGGTCGCTGATCACGAATTTTTTGTTACCAGGCCCAAAACCTGTTAATTAATTATTTATTAACAATTTTATTGCCTAATAGCTATTTTCTCACTTTTTCTACTACTTACCATCAAGATCGGCCAAATTCAATCGATTCTATGGGAAAAATTACATAGAGAACCTTGAGGAGAAAAATGTAAACCAATACTATCCCAATGGTAGAAATATATTTGATTTGATTTATAATAAATAATCATGTCTCCCTTCGGATGGAGGGTGTGATTGATTAAAAAATATTTGTATTTGAGTCAACCAAAATCTATAGTTGAAAGTCGTTCATAATATTTATTTCAGTGAAGTGAATATTCAATTGTTTTCTTTGAATGAGATTTTGTTGATTTAACTAATCTCTTTTTTCATGTGATTCACCCCCATTCTGTTTCTTTGTGCTATCAGCCCACTTTGGGAACAAACAATATTTGACTCAATTCCATTGAATTCAGACAGTCTGACTAAAGGATACGGAAGATTATTTCATCTATTAGTCGTGATTGATCCTGAACCTGACACACTATAAGCACGTGAGATATTTATTAATACCAGTCTTCATGCCTGATATTCAATCAGCTGTAATTACATTCCTCTGTTCATCAGCTCGTTAATTAAATATTCCAGGACGACAAAAGAATAGATTTGCTAAGGTGATAAAGTTTTATCTATCTCCCTCAATGAGAATGCAGGTATCATCAATCCATCAGAAAACATGAAATCATTGTTATATGCAAAGAGGAATCATTTTAATTCAACATTGATTATGATAAAAACACTTTTCTCTATCCAGCCTGTGGCAGTGACCTTCAAACATATCTTCATATATTTATCATTGCACAGGTGTCTCATATTGAGCCAGGGAAGGAGTTCCTCTCAGACGAACATCTGCCTGAGAAAACCCATTTTGTTCGAAATCACTGGAAAGGAACGGTATTATGACGATAAATTTGAAATATTTCTACTCAAGTTTCGCCATTAAGAACGGAAAATCATCTATAATTTGACCCCTCGTTTCCAGTAGAAACCTTAAACTTGATAACTTGATTCGGGAGTATAGCTTACTTTGTGATATAATGTATTTCAGCAAAAAATCTGTCTTGCAATCCTGATTAGAACAGTGGTTCGGAATTCTGGGAAATACAAATTCAGCTTCACGCTTTCCTTGTTTTTCACTTTTTATACATTGACACCAATACAATTCCCAACAGAAAATGGCTTTCTTTATTATGAAAGATCCCCAGTGAGCATGATCACATCTATCACCTGCCAAATTTGATATTTTTCCAATGAATCTTTGAAAATCAAGTTTTTTGTGAGAAAACTTTGCTCAGAGTATAAATTTTTACTTCTTTAGGTACCAAATATCAATTCTCCACCGTAGTTCATTTATTTTTCTATTCCTTGGAACTTTCGGTGTACCGATTCAAACAATTAACGATATTTGGTCGAGAAAAAACTTCTATTTACCTGTTTCTAGGAAAAAATAAACGCACCTGCAAAAATCCGTTTATCTTGGTGCATAGTACTTTTCAACTCTAGCTTCATACTATCAGAATACTATTTCGTTAAGGTGAAAATTATATTGAGTACGAGTCCTTTCGAAATGAATCAAAATGAATCAGGTGTAGATAATGTCAAGCTCGAAGACAGAACGCCATCTATTGGATGGCTAAAGGCTCAAATTCCCCATACAAGAAGTTTGGGAGAACTCTAACAGCGAACAAATCGTGTGGCAAAGCCCTTACAAATGTCCCGCCGTGATCATTAAGTCATCTTCGGTCTATTTGCAGAATTCAGAATTTCGAAATATGGAATTTACAAATCCAATTTCAGACATCTGGTTCAACCCACCACATGTCTTATCAGTGGAATTCGGCAGAACTCGTTTGTTTGTAGGGAAATAATCTTCGGAAATATTGATCCGATTATGAAAATTCTTTCACCAACAGAAAGCTACACTATTCAGGAGTGATTGAGGCTATATTCCATCATGATTGAGCAGACAATTCAGTGGCAAGTGGGAGAAAAGCTGGAGAGATATAATGAATAAATGTATATTGGTTTATGACTGATATTCTCACTTTGATGAAGACGAGGAGCAAAACTGTACAAGAACAGTATAGTACCTCAATTATTTTATTTGATATTTCATTCGCTATCTCACAGGGAAAAATGAAGGTACTTCTTCACCAGGAATTCTATCAACTTGTCAAAACAAAGGTTGAGTCTTTTCACTTGCAATTTAATCTTTCGCTTCACTTAGAATTTTATCGTTCCACCTTGATCCCGCTGAGTACTCCTCACTTTCCTGGTATGCAAGTCAAGAAGCAAAACGGCACCAAAACACTGCCTTGTGGTACGCCATACTTGATTCGAAATCACATTTAATTATTCACAGGCTTTTCAGTCATTCACAAAAAGGTAGAAAAAGACTACTCTGCCAATATCGCTGAATCACATAAAAGTTACTGTCCTTGCTCAATTTGTATAGTAGCGACTCGAAACTTGATACAATCAGATATGTAACATTTTTAGGATATTTCTCGAAAATACTCCTTTTCTAGATATTCTGTATTCTTTCTGCATTGATTAATTGAAAAGAAAAAGACAAAGATCAATTAAAGCTTCCCTCTCCCCTCATGAATAATCATTTTCCACAACATTTAAACAATGCTGGCTTGTTTATATTTCTGCCTCGATATCAATTTCTGCATTTGATATTTCATTCGCCATCAAACACAAACAAAAAATAAATTAGTTTTTTCTCCGGCGACCCCATTAACCCTTCAGAACAGAGTTTTTCCCTCGTTTTATTTGCAATTTAATCTCTCGCTTTCTGCAAAGTGGATCGCCGACCTTGATCTCGATGAGAACTCCTCACTTTTTGCTGTCAACAGCCTCTCTGCGAAATTGCTTTATTTCCCGGTTTACGCACAGGGAAAACCGTAGGGCGTAGGGCGGGAAACACGCCGGAAAATTCCTGCGAGCCCCATGCCTGGGAGAAAAGCGTGTCGATGAATTTCCATTGTAGGAAGGAAAGGGTACTGAGCTGTAAGTATGGTTCTTCTGGAAAAATATTTATGATTTCACTGCTTGTCGATTTGGTGAGAGCACAAGCTACGTTCATCTTGGCTATGCTGTGGATGGGTGACAGGTTTTACTTAGACAGACGGAAATTCATTCCACATTCCTGCCCGTGCTAATAATCACATGTTGGAAGTCAAAACCTTGTTTATTATTATCCCGCACGAGTTTCGATTTTCTCATTGAAAAAATCTTCATTTGCAACTACAGGATGTCGAGATGTGACTTAGCTATGAATCAGACGTTTAGGAATGATATACACATATCAACGGAAGGGTTATATGATAATCATTCGATGTTAATTTTTTTATAGAAGGTTTTTTTGTATTGACTTGAAGGAGAAAAAGACAAAAGTCAATTCAACAAAACTTCTCCACGATAATATTCATGTTCCTGAAAGGTTTTTATGATTTATTATTGAAACGCTGGAAATTACTTTTTTTCTGACTTTGCGACATCGATTTCGAAAATAACATCGAAATTGGAGAAAAAAGTTATAGCAACCCAGGATCAAGACCTAAAGACCTAAACTACATAGGCGCAGCAAAGAAATTTTTCTCACAGAAAATTCTCTTTCCTAAGACTCATAATATATGAGCAAAAAAATATGGAATATCATTCTAGACTCGACTAACAACTGTCCTACAAGTAGAACAATTGTTTTCTGCTGATTCTGAGTTCTAAATTTACAGTTACGCATTGAAAAACATATATCCTAGACTCTAGACTGTCCTAGAGTAATATTTCTTCGTTTCATAATGAGTTATATAGGTAAGTAACATGAAAAATAATTCAAAAAATCTCCACTGCTATTGACAACACTTCAGAGGTTATATTTGAAACAACGTTGATATAGTAACAATAAGTGTGCTATTTACTCAATATTTCTTCTCAGCAAAACTTGATTTTGTGTGAATATTACTGAGAGAATACCGAATATTTCAAGTTCGAACAAGTTTTATACATCCAGGGCCGCGCCAACCACGGGTGCAAGGGGTGCACCGCACCCCGGCGGCAGGTTTTAGAGGCGGCAGAATTGAGAGGAAAAATTTTTATTTTTTTTTCCAAACCAGCCTTGTCAAATTTAATATTTATATAGGTACCAAGAAGAAATAATGTAATCAAGCAATCTGTTTTCACCAGCCAAAATATTGTATTACCTATTTTCATTTATCAGCGGCCAAGATGGTCTCCACTCTCCACTGAAGCGGTCACCGACAAAAGACTCACAATTTATTGAAAACACTGCAAAAAAATTTACGGCGCGGCGTCGCGTCGCGTCATTATCAAAGCACAAAGACAAAGCCGACAAAGGTAAAAGCAGCGGCACTTATTTGTTGATAAAAAAAATATAGTCTAATTTAAAAATAAACCTCTGGGTGGGGGTTTTAAGATGTGCTGAATCGTTAATCTTCACTTCTTTATTGAAAATTGTACTGTCGGTACAGAAAAAAACAGCAAGGCAGAAAATAAAGTCACAAGGATTTGAATATTTGTATGTTTAATTTTCGTGACTGTGTTAAGGGAGCTTTGCACAAGAGAAAATCGAGGTATGTAGTAGGAATAATAATAAATTCTGAATAATAATAATAGAGTTGTGAATTTTAAATTTTATTGTAGAATTAGCTTTTTCATTTGTTGATTTTATTTGTTGTTAGGATTTTATTTGTTCATTTATGTTTCAATAAAATTTATACATTTTTTGCAGGCTTGTTTTATTTAGATTGCACAATACCTAATATTGTTGAATTATTTAATTGATCAATTTCGTTTAATGCTCTGCTGTCCTTTTCTAAGTGTATCTATCAGTAAAACACGTATTTTTACAGCCCCTTCTTCCGTTCAAAAATAAAAAAAATTTGAACAGAAGAGGGGCGGCTAAAGATATCTTGCACCCGGCGGCAACAGCCCCTGGATCGGCCCTGTATACATACAGCTTCACTAGAAAGGAAATCCCTGTAGTATCCAAAGAGCACATCGAGAATCAAAGGACAGAGATACGAATTAACATTAACTTTGAATATTTGAAATTTGTAAGACTCAAGAAAAACCTCCTTCGGTAAGGAGTTCCAGAGTTCAACTGTTCCATTGAAAAAAAAATCCTGAGCAAGAGAGGTTCGACAAGTCTCCAATTCCGAAAAAAAATGGGTGGGAATCCCGCACTCGTCGGGTCATCCGTGTTGATTTGATCATGTTTGAATATTAACAATTCGTGAAAATAATAGTATATTATGCAACGATCGTGTAATGATGGTTGTTAATACATGAGCATCAACCGGGATACGAAACGAGCCGAAGGTGAGTTTCGTATGGTTTATGCGAGTGTATTAATACCCATTACATGAGAGTTGCATACGCTATTTTATCTACACCCAATAAATAATGGAGAACTTAAACTAATATATTATTAGGTATTTATATTGAACACAATAATAGTAGGTAATCAATCGTATTTCTTTGAAAAATTCTACTAAATTATAATTAATGGTATAACCACGGAAAATACAACAATGAGAAATGAAAAGAAAAAAAAGTAAAAAAAATCTCTGCCGAGGTCAGGAATTGAACCCGGACGTATCTGACCACTGCCGGCGTCATTGACCCCTCGCTCCCCGGCGAAATAAAAACATATGTGTTGCATTTATCAAATAAAAAATATAATCCTTTCGATTGTATTTTTTTCTTGTCTAAGACATCTGTGGAGGAGTCGCTGGTAATTCTTCTATATCACTGCTATAAGACATTTTCATACGATTATCGAAAATTGACTAAATTCTTCAAAAATACAATACCTACTGATTTTGACTTGACAAACGTCAAAATGCAAAGCTTGCACATCATGCTTGATTGAAAAATATGGGTTTCTATTGGTTGAAAATCTGTATCGTAATGAAAATCTGTATCGTAATGGATTTCATTATAAAACGGATTGTGGGCATATAAGTGTATTATTAGAGTACGGGTGTAGATAATAGTATATTATGCAACGATCGTGTAATGATGGTTATTAATATATGAGCATAAACCGGGATACGAAACGAGCCGAAGGTGAGTTTCGTATGGTTTATGCGAGTGTATTAATAACCATTACATGAGAGTTGCATACGCTATTTTATCTACACCCGATAAATAGTGAAGAATAACAAATATTATATTTATATTTGTATTGCACACAATAATACTAATTAAACGAATTTCTTTGAAAAATTTCACAGAATTGTAATTTATAGTATTACTTCGAGAAATAAAACGATGAGACATGAAAAGAAGATCAAAAAAAAAAAAAGCTAGTCGAGGGCGGATTCGAACCATTCGAAATTCAAATTCAAAAAGACTTTATTGCCTATTTTCTGTATAATGTTAACTTATCTACTAGAACACATATGTATATATACGAGCACAATAAATATATAATATATATATATATATATATATATATATATATATATATATATATATATATAAATAAAATACAAGCATATAACATTTACAGGTAAAAATTTCCTAAAAGGAAAGGATACCCGGGGTGGGAAGAGAGCTGCATCTGATCGAGATTACTCTCTCACAGACCGAATGTCCCTTACAACATGAATATTCCATCTCAGCGCCATAGACGGCACGGCTACGGAGCCCTCACAAAATTTGATGAAAAAATAAGTGATAAATCATGCATTTGTCAAATGAAAAATTTGATCATTCTAACTGTATTTCTGTCGGTGAAGGTGTCGAAGGTGATTCTCCCATATCGCTGGTATCAGACATTTTCTTATGATTATCGAAGTTTGGCTATATTCTTCAAAAGTTCAATACCTATACCGACTTTGACTTGACGAATGTCAAATGCAGAGCATGCACATCATGCTTGATTGAAAAATAATGGGTTTCTATTGGTTGAAAATCTGTATCGTAATGAAAATCTGTATCGTAATGGATTTCATTATAAAACGGGTTGTGGGCATATAAGGGTATTATTAGAGTACGGGTGTAGATAAAAGGTCATTACGTTATATGGTACAGATCACTAACGAGGTAAATGGTTAATTTTTGGGATAATTCTTTCAATCAATGAACATCTATATATCAATGTCGAGGTCTTCCAGTTTTTCCGATATGAACTACTAACTAACCGGAATTCAACTCAACTGTTTCCAGAGGAAATTCAACTCCTGATGATTCAATTTTGGGTCAGTTCCACCACGACACACAAATTTAAGGGGGTGACTTCATTTTTATCAGGCCACGGCGATCACGTAATGATGGTTTTTGATACACGAGCATTAACCGGGAAACGAAATGAGCCGAAGGCGAGTTTCGTATGGTTTATGCGAGTGTATTGATAACCGTTACATGAGAGTTGCATACTCTACTTTTTTACTTACGATAAATAATGAAGAGCCACAAATATTTATTTATACTTGTATTGTGGGCCCCACTGATCTGGAATTGGCAGGAATATTAACATTCATTTCATTATTGGTAGTCTCAGTAGAGTTCAATGTTGTATTGGAAACGCTGATTTTATTCTGAACCGAAGTTTTAATGTTGCCATTGCCGACTGAATTGGATTTTCCATTGATTAAAAATCTGCACCGTACTGAAAATCTGTATCATAATGAGCTCATCATACAGATGTTTTATTACGATACAGATTTTCGATCCGTTTCATAATAGTTCTCATTATGAATTCTGGGCATATACGTGTCTTATTATAGTGAAGGTGATTTTTTATAGTTCACTGAACGGATAAGTAGGCGATTCCAGTCTACCGAATGGATATGATTTTATATCCACACAAGGTATGATATGACTTCCACCAATCACAGGAAACAAAATACTTGCTTACCAGGGACACTTTAGTAGAAACGTCACAATTCTGATCTGTCTAACTACAAACACGAAATCCAATTTGTTTCATTTAAGCATGAATAAATGTACTTTTATTTGAAATATTCTTTAGTTTATTGAGTCAAGTTCACCCTTCATATGTATCAATAATAATAAATTAAAATTATATAGTCCATGTGGCCTAGTGGTTAAAGTGCTAGCTCGCTGACACGATTTACTTTATTGTCGTGGGTTTGAGTCTCAGCAAACCCATCTTTTTTTCTTCTCTTGATTTGATATTAGTAATTTGATTTGTATCGTTCAATATTGAATTCAATAGAGTTTCTTTTCTTCGAGTTCTTCAAAAATATCGGGAGAATACACTTCATCTGAAATTGATTATTAATATGATACTTAAAAGATAGTCACCATATCCACTCTTGTTGTACAAACTACTATTTCGATCTCGATATTGTATATATTGTGTTGAATTAATGGTGTTTGATTCATTTGATAATGGAAGGTTGAATTCGGAACAGAGACTTAAACATTGGGAATTGAACAACGTTATACATCAGCATTTCAAAATTTCCAGTTGATTTCTTTTGTCGATAGAATAAAATAAAAATTTTACGGGCCCAGAGAAACACATGGGATTGAGGAGGGGTTCTTCCGTACCCATTTTTAATTGAGAAATTAACGGCATAGTGAGATTACAATAATCCAGCGGTAATACCTCCGTACGCTGAGGACTAGACAAATGTATTTACAATACTAATTTCTTTACTTCACACTGCTTTTGCACAATTTTTAGTGCCACCACTGAGCATTCAAAATTAATGCTCGTACCACCCCTGCCGTTACACAAACCAAACATTCACCAGCATGTCCCGGGAAAATATTATACGCAAGCTGAATTTACGTCGGGCTACAAATTCAATAACGTTCCAATTCGTTGCTGAAGTGTGCTATGACCTCTTCTGTAATGACACGTAATAATATTGGCGAACCCGCCGGGATGCCAGTCTCTGTGCCGCCACACTTACCATGCTACACGTGTAAAGTTGTTTTATTTTATATGCTTTCAGTTGAGCTATAATAAAGAGCGCTCTGGAATACTCAGGAAGCTTCAAGAGCGGATTTCTCGGCGGGAGGAGATGCGGAAATGCAGATTATTCACGGAAAACATTTCTTTGGAAACTGGATTTTTTTTCGAATATGAATTCATCTCTGCTTGACTGAAAATATGTTTACATTCCTAATTTAATTGAACGAAATAAAATATTAGGAATTTGGATCTTCGACGTTAGGTACAAAGCAATGAATGTATTCAAAGATTTGGGAATTGAATGAAAAATTAATTGAAACAAAAATGAAGTAATCTGATGGAATTAAATGAAATGAAAAAATTCAAGTTTACATAAAAAAAATTGAAATAATCAAAACATAGGAAACAGTAAAGGGATCAATTTATATATTTAGGAATTTCATGTTGAAGCTTCCTTCAATATGTCCCCCTATTATTATTATGGGATTTTTTCAAAGCCTTCGACCTTCGATATAGGTTCAACCACAATTTGATAGTTGAAAATTTGCAATACATGAAGTATTCGGTATCAGTAAAACTGTTTCAGAATAGATTAGGTGCTATTCAAATACGTGAATATGTGCAGGTTCAATATCTGATCCAATTGAAGTATTATCGGATGTAACTCAGGGATCACATGTAGGGCGAGTATTCTTCAGAATTTTGTGAATTAGCTTTTCCGTTGTATCAGTAGCAATTCATTTTTTATGTTCGCCGATGATTTGATGATATCTCGACCAATTCAGTACTTTCTTCTGACCCATGAAATCTGCCCTCCTTGACTTGTATAGATTTGTATATTAATTCTCATTTTTTTCAGATTGTGGTAGGTTAAGAACCTACCAAGAAGAAAGAACATGAACATGAACATGAACATGTCAGAGTTGGAGCAATGCAAATTCATTTCAACTGAATCTTGAGAAACGCCATCAAATTATGTTTTCATGTAGTAATGATCTTATTCATTTCATTTAAAGAATCAGTGATACTGACAATATCTCAGTTCCATAGAATCAACGATTGAGAATTTATCTGTTATATTCGATAAGAATTTGTATATTGTGGAATGAGTAAGAAATGAGAATTCCAGGAGGGTTACTTTTATATATAGTACACTATTTCTACGACTATTGATATACCAGGGCGACGAATGCACTTTGTTTAATATTAGGCCTGGATAGATATTTTTATACTCATATGTGTCTGAGAAATAGTGACCTTGGCTGAGAGAGTCATATTTGGATGAGGAAGTTGTCGAAAACATATACAAATTATCGTATTAATGCACCTCTAAAGCACCTTATGCTGGCTGTCGGTAATAGATGTGGGTAACGGGTATGAGTAATGGCCATGGGTAAAGTGTCACATTTACTGTTTGAAATCACATTAATAATGTAGAAAATGACTTCAATATACCATAGAAGGTAATTAAAACAGAATATTTAGATTGAATATAAAATCCAACATAATTACATATCTGAAGAAAATGATCTAGGTAGTGGAAAGTATTTCTGAAGCTTTTTGACAATTCTATTTTCACTTATAATTACACGAGAGCTTTTTTTTGTCGAAGTAAACTTGACATTCCGATGAGAATTTTGTTGCCTGGCAACTCAACGAAAAAAACTGCCTCTGAAAAAATTACGAGTCCGTAGGACGAGTAATTTTTTCTGGTAGTTTTTTTGAGTTAATTTGCCGGAAGGCAACTAAACTCGAATTATAAATGTCAAGTTTTCTTCGACAAAAAAAAGCTCTAGTGTAATTCGGTACGACAATTTAATGAATACAGTTTAGTTCATTCAATTCAACGAAAAAGTACAATTGTTAAAAACACAATTCTTATATTTCACTTTCACAGATCAGATATACTCTTTTGACAACGCAAATGAAAAATTGATGAAGACGCCGTCAAAGATTTGTTTACAATTCTAGTTGCCATGCTTTCAAGAGCTAGGTTGCGTTTTGTCGCTGAAAAACTTGGGGCAAAGTTTTTTCGCTGTCATAATGACAAAATCACGGCGGCTTATGGGATATTTTATATATGAGTTGAATTAAACGCAAATGATAGTTGTGATACATAAGTACTTGTAGAAACGGGGAAATAACTCCTCTTCACATACGAGATATTATAGAGATAGAGTACCTATATATCATGAAATTACAATCCCAAATCGATGCTAACCTAGAGTTCAACATCAGTTGACTGATCATATATTTATTATATATTTGTATCCTTGAATCACAGATGTAATAGGTTGATATTTTTGGTGGATTAATGAACCTGTTCATGCTTGATAAATGAACATCAATGCCTACATAATCCAGAATTCCTCAACATGAAAAATATCATACTGGTACATAGAGTGGTGAGAACGACATCCCCTCAAAATTCCACATAACACATCACCCTTGAAATTTCAATGGAAGGTAAAACCTTTTTCCAATATTCCCTATAGTTTTTTCAGGTAGATCCAGTAGTATTGTTCTCTTTGGAATAAATTCATTGTCTGTGAGCTCCTGAGCGATGTTGACTGGTATCCATGGCAACATTTTTCGATCCAACCAGCGAATACAATTCACACAATCGAAAAGTTTGAAGCGAACATTCGTTTGCAAGCATTTCTGTCGGAATATAAATACTTCACTCACCCATTAGTCATTTAAAAGTTAATAAATAATCGATTGCTAGCTAAACATTTTTTGCTTAGCCTTGACATACGCCGCATGTAAACCCAACTCATAAATGTGTTCTATTTTTAAGAAGTTTGCTTTCCCCTTTCATTATTTTTCTGCAAGTTGTGCCAAACCCAATTAATAAATAACGTGCGTTATTCGTTTTTAAAACTAAAGCCGACCATTCACGGAAACGATCACGATGACTAATCGTTGGTTTTAATTCAAAATATGGGTGAGATGAAAACATACAGTGTTGCAACAAATACAAATTGTTTTCCTAGGTGCCCAATCAAAATTTGAATACAGCTTGAAGGGACTGCGTGCTCGATAACAAAATAAGATGCATTTAGAGTAGCTTCAGTATACAGGGCAGGTAAAAAAACATTCGTTCAAGAATAATATACCTTTATTTTGAAAAATATAAAAAAAATGTGAATTGAGAGTTATGCTCGAATCTGCACTCATGGCCTTATATTCAAGTTGGTATTCTGATTCAATTCATCATGATCATGAGAAAACTGTTTCTGACTTGAAGCGTATTCATAAACTACACTTGGGTTTATAATAATTCATTAATTTGTTCTGAAGCATATTATAAGTGGAGATAATCGCAAAATTTAAGGAATCTGTTAAACATCGTTGCAACAAACATTGAGATGACAGTTACCCAAAGAAATATTCTAATTTCGTCGTGTCTACTCAGAATATGATTTGAACATAATAACAACAAATAATAACAAATATTTCATTGTCCATGTCTTCGTATTTGAGCATAACTCTCTATTCTAGTAAATGATTTTCCAAAATGATATTTTGCTGTTTTTTCCTAAAATAATGGTACTTCATCATTGAACGACTTTATTATTTTTTGGACTACCCTGACTCATTCTGAGGGCATCTAATAATATGCTCATCAAACATGTACTATCTTTTGACGGTATTATAATTTTGATTCGATCAATAAAAACGAAGCCCTTTCGTTGCAGACTCAATGAACCACACAAAAATATAACTTCCTTCAAGCTAGAATATATACAACTTGGTACAACAGGCAGGTGAAATACTCAATATTGATTTTCAACTCATTTGAGGTATACAGTGCATTTCTCTAATGTCCCCCAACTTTTAATTTTGAACGGGAGAACTCAAAAAAATTAAACTTGAGATAATGAAATTGATGCAGGAATGCTATATTTTGGAGGCATATTGACAAATAAAAATCTCAAGACGGCGACTGGGCGCCATCAGGAAAAACAAATTAAATGGAAAAGAGGGGTCTTGTGATACATCACTTGAAAGCTCTTGTTGAATACTTTACATTCCGTAGTACCTCGTTGGCCAATCCAACGACCATAGAAAGTATTATCCAAATAGTGTCTTACTTATTTGGAGTTATGTGTTGGTGCTCCACCTTGTTGAAATAATAATATCCATATCGAATTCATTAAGATTCACTTCCGATGATTTTGGTGATTGGAGCATCAACAGTATTTGCCAGCATATTCAAATATAATTCCCTTGTTGAATTTCGTTCAATTGACCATTTTGGAGATAGTTTACGTGATACCTATCTAGTAATAAAATCGGAAACTAAAAGAGAATATTTGAACTGAACAATGATGTGCGTTGTACTGACATTTTTTCTTTCTTATGAACAAAAAATAACCTATCCAAACGTTATAAACGTTATCGAGTTGTTGGGATTGCCATATGACAGAGAAAAATGACTAGTTCTAGAAATATATATATATATATATTAATGTTTCTTTTCGGGTAATTATTAAATGTTTCGCCATTTTGTAGTAGGTGAAGATATTGACTTGATATTTTACGGTTGTAAAGTATTCGTCAGGAGCTTAAAAATGATATAAAACAATCCCCCTTTCCATTTAATTTTTTTTTCAGATGGCGCCCAGTTGCCATCTTGAAATTTTCATGTGTCAATTATACTCCAAAATATAGTATTCATGCATCAATCTCACTATCCCAAGTTTCAATTTTTCGAGTTCATCCGTTCAGAAAATAAAAGGGAGGACATTAAAGATATGCATCCATTCATTTACAGAACCACGTCACCACAAGGTGCTCATTATTATGGGGAATATTATTATTATCAGTCTCAAAACTAGTATGGAATACAGCATTATATTTATCAAAAAATGAATCTGTATCCGTGATGAATGCATTATTCACATAATTTCTATTAAATTACTATTATATCAAATGAAACTCACCGCCGCGATTTTGATTTGGGTTGGATAAAAGATTGAAAATTGCACAGCAATAATCAGATGAGACCTGCGGAATGATTCGGTGGAGTCTGCAGGGGGTGAGTTAATTACTATTGTCCAGAAGTTGAAGTCTGCCATTTTGAATTGCGAAATTGAAAAATTTTAAAATTCAAGGGTAACAATCTAGTCGATGAGACCTTTTCAACTATATTCGAGGTGAGAGCTTCCCGTTGGAACCTATGTATCTCTATTATCTACACTCTGGAAACGTCATATTTGAAACATAATAACAAAAAACAACAATGACAACGATAAAAATAATTACCGAAGAGTCATGAAACGTATCATTAACGATAAAGTTAATGGATCGAGACGTGCAATTCAAATTAAATTAGCGGTGGAAAAATTGGATTCACGTAGCGTTTTTTGAATGAAAATACTTCATAAAAACATCTGGCAAACATCAATAAATCATAGTCGGCATCGTTTCTAATACTGCTATTGTGTTGTTTCTCAATCTATCTTTATTTTCACTCATATTCGATGATAGGGGCTTGAATGTTTATCAGCAGTAGGTGATTATCAACACTTCTAAAGACATCAGCTTGTTGTTGATATGCATATATTTTCTTACTCTATTACTTTCCCAAAGGAATTCCAAACTACAATAAAATGTTATTCAACTTCAACGTCTTGGCAGACAGTGTTGTAGAAAAAAAACTCATCAGTGTTCAATGTTAAATATCTGAATAATTGGTAAAATTGTTGTAGTCACTTGAAATTTCAGTTGTTTGCAAGCTTCTTACAGACGGAGTAGATCAGTAACCTCTAGGTACTATTTCTGAGCTATTTCATAAAATAATGTCAGATTATTATGTATTGCATGGGTAACTAGATCTAGTTGAATCTTTTTGCCTGTCTATGTTGTAGAATGCATTGTATTCCAATCGAAAAAATTGTGGTTTTCTAACTTGATCTTCGATACATTCTCTGCTAGCATTTTTTATCTTATCTGTCGAGGTGACAGAAACACAACAAAGTGGTGCGATATGATCTTTTTTTCACACCCGTACTATAAAAGTGGACTTATATGCCCATAGTCTTTATAATGAGATCCATTACGAAACCTATTAAAAATATGTATCGTAATGAAAAATCTGTATCATAATGAGCTCACTATGAAAAGAATTTTTCATTACAATACATATTTCTAATCAATTGAAAATCCAATTCAGTGGCGAAAGAGTAAAAACAGCATTTCCAATACAATATTGAACTCTATTGTGACTAGGAATAATGAAATAAATGTTAATATTCCTTTCTTCATTATTTATGGGTCGTAGAAAAATAGCGTATGCAACTCTTATGTACTGGTTATTACATGATTGTTGCATAATATACTATAAGGTATTATTTTGAAACACAATTTGATACAGTAGATTCCACTACGTGACCCACCCTCTTGCACGAAAATATATAAAACTTCATTTAGGATTTTGATGGAATCAATCGATGTTGGGTTCTCTTGAATACTTTGGTTCACTGTACAGAGTATCTCACCATACTTCGAAATATAACAATTCATTATTCGAAAATATTCCTCCTTCCCTGCCATCTTATTATTTTCAGCAGGAAGATTCACTATTTGGAGATATTTTTCCAAAGAACTACTGCTTCCATTACAGTATGAATATTTCAAACCAATCTCTACAACCATGGATATCCAAAAACACATCATCCCGAAAACAAATTGTAGTGAAACCCAACCCTTAATATCCCTAAATGTACCAAAATAGCATGAATTATATTGATAAACCAGTCAAAAGAACATATACAACATTTCTCAACTCATTTTTTGAGGTAGTCGTTCACTTATTACTTTTTTACAAACTTCACCTTCAATAATTATCCCATTAATTATTTATTTATTTCTGCATCACATTACGGAATGTTTATTTTATTGAAAAAAAAAATTGGAATCACCTAAAAATAATCGATTTTCATTAATTATTACCGCTATAACTAATGTTTATGACATGAATGTATGTTTTATAACTTTTTCAGTGAATAATGACAAATGCACATGTAGTGTAGTCTGCCAGTTATCAGATTGCAGAATGCATTAATATTATTCATTCAAGTGCAGAGCAGTGCTCGGGTTTATGACTCTTGATCTTCTGTTTACAAGCTATCACTATGAAGGCAAACCATGCGCTTTTTTACGTAAATTTGACTCGACCCTGATATCAAGTCTCGTTCAAAAGTGAGGTAGGTAGTGTAACTATTTGCAATCAAAAAATCTTTCAAGTTTCTCTAAATATCATTTGAATTCGATTATATACGTATATTGTAAGAAGACTATTTGGAAAATAAAGACGTGACATTCATGGATAACTAATGATGCTACTACCCCTTCATTCCTGTGATGCAAATCAATTTTTGGAAGTTATTTCAAAAAAGACTATCTTTTCTATTCCGATTCATCCGCAACATTCAGGATCCATTTGAAAAAATTCACGGTCTTCATCTGTAGTTTTGGAAGTCATATATCATTAAATTTATCATTTATTTATTTTATTGGCATAGAATGAAGTAGAATCGAATCTTTTCATCACAATAGTGCTAGATTTGCACAATAATCTGAATAAAAAACATCTCCATACATAATTTGGTACATAAAATGATCGTACAAATGACATTGAGCAAGGTTAATTCATGACTGCAAATAACGTTTTACTTCATTTTTCCGTGAAATTGAAATTGTTGCCGCATTCCAGTACAATATTCGTTGTTTTGAGTGGAAGTCAGTTGTATCTCCTTTTGAAATCTCTCAATGTGAGAATTTGGGTAATTTTGTGCAGAATTTGACTTCGAGCAAGATGAACACAAAATATGATTTGTATAAAAATCGTGAAGAATCAAACAGAAATCAAATTCAGCAAGACATTGTTTAAAATGCATCCGAGCGCTTACATTCGAAAAGACGATTTCTAAAACTTGTCTCTCAAATGACTTTCATAAACGTCAAATTCAAAGTAGAAGCTGATAGGAAAATGAAATGAAATAACAAAATAACTATCGATATAGTGGACTTAAGGAAAAAACGAAGATGTTTACCTATGAAAGATTGTGAATTGACAAAAATTCTCTTGATGAAAATGCAATGGCGATTTAAACAAGAACACTTTGAAACATAAGACTAATAAAAGAATAAAAAAAGCATATATGCAAGATATGAAATAAATCCAGTACCGATGTATGAAAAATAGTCAATTCCAGTGTATGGTCGACAATGAATATAATTTAAGAAATCCATAACCCGATATGCAGTTGAGTTAACTGGCCATAAATATCAAAGTTCCTTCAATCGAGTAGGCGGTGTTCCAAAATAATTTCCGGAGGAAGTGTCAGAGAAATAATAAACAGTTGATAATGTTTTCTGTGGATCCAGCCACATATCGCAGTTGTTGTTGACACGAAGTTCATCAACTTTCGACAGTTGGTAGACTTCCAAAAAAAGTTTAAACCGACTAATATAAACATTGGTTTCGCAATATGTTTTATATGGTTCAATAGGATCTACTCTCTGAAAAACCGTTTCAAAAAATATTCAGTTTACAAAAATGTATGCATGTCAAAACACGATATTCACCTATTTATTCTTCAATGATTTTTCAGAAATTGTTGACAACGTTTCGACTTATAGGATGAAATAATACACCAATCAAAAGCATTGTTTTCTTTGAGCTTACGTTTCTCTGCATGATTTCAAAATATTTCTATGAAACTATAAGCATATGTTTTGTTGTTGGAAAACATATATGGAAGGGCCGTTATTCTTGAACATCACATCTGTAAGGTATGGTCAACAAGTCAATAGAGCTGAAAGCATCTTGTGTGGTGAGCAACATCCCATCAAATAGTGAATAAAATGAGCGAACAATGAAAAAAAAAAGGATCGATCTGTGTGAGAAAAAACTCCATCGTATGAGTTTTTATTTCAATATCTGAGCACATTCCCACATATTTTCAATGAATTCAATTCAACTAAGCTACTGAGGATGACGTTTGCAGATTTTAATTTTTAATATTTCGAAAATTCAACACGGATTCCAATGATTTAATACATCTGTTGCGAAAACTAACATCGGTATTAAAGTTTGAAGTGGGCCATCAATCAGTTTTTATTATTATGAACGTTATATTTCCATTGTTATGATAATATCTAAAAATAACTAAGAAAATTGAAATGGTAAAAAATGGCAAGAAGATTTGAGCACTTGTTCGTTTATGTTTCCGACATAAGATCAATTTCTTGAAAAAAAACGCATTACTTTGCATTCAAAAAATATTAGAGAAAAGAACGACTGATTTAAGTCAATTAATCAATTGAAATCTTGATCATGCAGCCAGATCAGTTGATCTGAAATGGTTGGCAATTGCTTTCGAGAAAGTATTTCAGATTAATACCCATTCCACTGCATTCTTTCACAATTAGGAATGACAAGATGAAATATCAATAATAATAATCGATTTATGTAACCAATGCCTGGGACGTCGTACGGACCCAACTGGACAGATTCAGATGATAATAATCAGAATAATAATAATAAATGTTTTATGGTAATATCGAAGGAGACATTTCACAAAAAGTACATGGAAAAATATAGAGTCACGACCCTGACTGACAAAAGGCATTGCTCTGCACTTCGTCTATACAATAAAGAAGCATTATTTCTTATTCATTGTTTCAGATTAGATTCTCTCGATCTTATAAGATTCAATAGAGTTGATTTTATAGACAATGAAAGTACAAACCAATACCACTCTGTAAGGAACATTGTCAAATACATTCAAACAAACAATATTGAGTATCACTACTTTGGTTTGGGTTTGATGGCCGTCGTTTTTTGATATTTCTTTCAAAAAAAAGACGGCCTTCAAACCTGAACCAAAGTAGTGATACTGAAAACCTCGGCCGCGAAAGCCTCAACCATTTCGTCAAACAATATTGAGTTAATGAAAAATATTATGATTCCTTATTTCAGCTGGAGTGTTTCATAATTCACAAGAGTAATACAGAAGAGCTCGTCGTTTATTCTGAAGAAACAATGTCTATCGCTCTCTTGATCTTTGCTTATCTTGACAAAAAAAAACTGAAATATTTAATAATCAAACTTATGGGCTACAAGCCAGGAGAGCATCATATCACCACCCAACATGATTAATGTTTGTAATGATGCTGTAATTAATAATAATCAGTTGAAGCTATTTTCGTCAGTTAGTATCAGTATAATTTTTTGCAAACAAAGAAAAATTGAATTTTTCCACTAATCTTCAAACGGATTTTTTCAAAATGAAAGAGTTTGAAAAAATTATCACGAAGTTTCATTTAGAATTTTCTTTGAAGTAATATTGTACATGGCTTTCGTAGGCGATTATCCATATGAAAATAAACAATGAAAACGTTCATACAAGAATCAACAATGAAAGTACGCCAATTCACCCCACTGTAATGAACCAGAATTTTTCTTCACTTCTCAGATGAAATTGAAGAAACTTAAATTTTTCCATAAATATTTGATTTTTCACAGTGATTGTACAATGCGTTCTTAATTTGATGAACGGAATTTGAAATTCTCGTTAGTTTTCCCATGAAAAAAGAGTGATATCGATTCAAAATTCAAATATTAAAGGTTTTCAATTCGTTAACATTTTCGTTAGTTTTTCTTTGAAGAACGAGTGAAATTTGGTTGTCACATGCTGAGTGCGGTCTGCTCTGGGTGCATCCTAGC
Organism: Zygogramma bicolorata; assembly: GCA_032362365.1. Classification (NCBI taxonomy): domain Eukaryota; kingdom Metazoa; phylum Arthropoda; class Insecta; order Coleoptera; family Chrysomelidae; genus Zygogramma; species Zygogramma bicolorata. The sequence continues at coordinate 66,782 of JAVJAQ010000987.1, forward strand.
ATTGAAAATAACGGATTTTTTATTGAATTCAACTGGCCGGTAATTCATGAAAATCCATATCAACAAAAAATATCACTGATGATGGGTTTACAAAACGGTTTTTTGGATCCATTGTCAGTGAGAATCATACAGGAAACTGTAATATTTTTTTATGAAATTTTTAGTGTCGTATCATAATGGACTGCGAACAAAATAAACTATTTGAAAATTATCTACCTTTTTTATCTCATGAAAATGACTCAATGAAGCAGAATGAAAGCATTTTTTTGCCTTCCTATCCTCATTGCCAACAGATATTTCTGAACGGTTTTAATTGAGGATTATTCTTTAGAACATCACAAGATGATGGGCCGACCCTTACCCGCACAAGATTCTGCCTTTTGGACGCACTCGCAATAGTATTCAAGTCATAACAATCCATAATGAAAAAAATCAATAATTTTTATCAGTAAATGGCGGACCAACGATATGAACAAAACAACACATTTCATATTTTCCAGGAATGGGAGACCTTCATGTATATCGTGTCCAGAAAACTTTAAAAAAAACATGTTTTAATAACAATTGAAAAACTGATATTGCACCGATTGCACGTTGTGAAATTATTTTATTTTATTTCTGAGAATACAAATTCGAACCAGTTTCATAAAACACATTCAATACATTCAAAATACATTTTAGCATCTACAATACAAATATTTTTATGAATCCCAATAGTCGATTGAACATTTTGTTATTTTATGAAATAGTCGTTGCTGGGGAAATTATGTACGGGAATTAAGTGCACTAATATCTAATCACTAATTTAGCAATGAGACAATAATAAACTAGTATGACAAAAATTATTTTTGTTGTAGGTTTTTCCAAAATTAAATGACAACAGTACTCAAATGTTGTCGATCTTTGTGGCGAGTTTGTCTATTTAATATTATTCATTGTAAAACTCACGCGATTAACTAAAAATTTAACTGAAAAAAGTGAATTATCAGTGAGTGATTATTTTATTAGTGATGAAATGAATTCAAGTCAATTTCACACTGAAAATAAGGACTAGTAACACAAAAATTACTCTGACCTAAAAAAACTAATAGCTTGGTGTGTGATTTTTTTTTCACAAACCAAGAAAAATTAATATTCTAGAAAACGAATTCTACCATTAAAAGGAATCCTTCATAGAATACGGCACCATACTCCTCCCAAATATTAGAAACTAATATATTTCAGTCTAATAAATTCTAAATTGCAGCACTAGTATGACAAAATATTTTGGTTGACCTGTTACCAAAATTAATTGAACGTTGCAGGATTTTCCTTCCGTGCGAATGTGTATGAATAAAAAAATATTTTCATTTGGGCCGATGTTTCTACAATGAAACCATTGCAGACTTCGCGAAATTAGGCAATAAAATGTATGTGTACCATTCACAGAACATTCTGTTAATCTTGACAAGCCAATAATATTCAATTTTTATAAAAATCCAAGACTGTCTCCGCCATCCATTTTGTTCAGTTTGGTGAAGAACATTCATCCTCAGATTTCAATCTGAATTGAAATGTTCATGATGATCAAACAAGATACGTTGATAACCTGAATTCCTTGCGATTCAAATATAACTCCGTCAAATCATCAATATTCAAAATTTAGGAAATATCGAGTTCAAGAGCAAATTCAAAACGAATTAAAATGACACTTTATAAAGAAACGGTGACTACGGTATTATCCACATTCAACTATTTCAAATTTATGTATTTTGATCGGATTTTTCATACGGTCCTAAAGGCATAGATTTGCATGTCTTCGAATTATTTTCATTTTTATCTGTATTGTATATTTTTTCCATTACGATGTTCATATAGTTTTTTCTTGATATCCCAGTAAGCAGCATGATTCTCAGGATTGATATGAATTGTATTACGTGAAAATATATCACATTTTAAGAGTAGCATACGAAACTAAAAGAAATGCAGAAACTGAAAAAATAATGGAGGGTTGAAGTTTGCTGGAGAGTATTAATTGCTGGATAGTATTAAATGAAAAACTGATCAGCTTTTTATTCGTTAATTTCTGAAAAGTTTCAGAAAAAAACTGATTTTTGGAGACTTTCAGAAAATGTTGAATTTATCGGGTCCAGGGTAACACATCACATCTGAATCAAATTCAAAATTTCTATCATGTCACCAAGAAATCCCGCTGTTACAGTGCAAGAGTCTTGAAACCCATAAAGTTTTTTCTCTTGGTAAATGTCTTATCTAATTTTGGCAATTATTACAAATTTTGTAAATTCTCAGTGCCACATTGAAATAAAATCGTTGTTTTTTCTTTAAAAAATGGCGAATCAAAACCTCGTATTTACCTCATATTGAAAAGACAATTTTTCGAACTTCTGGTGCAGCTGGAACGGTGCCGGACATTGTAGGGCCATGTCGGTGAGTCGAACTCGTCAAAAAATCGCAAAACAGTTCTCGAAAACGCGCGCGACGCGAACAAGTTCTAGCCTTTGTATTCCGTTTACTAAACAATCTTTACTCTTTATACTCTCCTTCTCGCCAATGTTTTGCCGTGTCGTGATTCTACGCATACGCAACGTTTTTTGCAATTTGGCAAGCGCTATCAGCAAAACTATGATTAGCGTTGGATAATTGGCTTTCGTTCAGCGTATGGGCAATAGGAAGACCGGAAGGATATGGTAAAATCTTAATCGAATTATATCAAGTGAGTTTGACGAAAATTGATGTGAACAATATTCGTATACGACCAGAAATTAATCGTTATGGGTATGCAGGATGGCCGCTAGGAATCACACGTAAAAAGGGTAGACCTTCGTTCATCAAGTTTCGACTTTCTGATGTTTGGGGTTTCTAGGTACAGGTCAGTAAGACAACGAAAAATAACTCTACACCCTTTTTTTTGAAATATTTTTCTGATGTCGGTTTGACTTCATTCTTCTATATGAACAGCAAAAAAAATATTCACAGACGATACCATAATCAAAAAAAAGGGAAAGAGTTTGAACAGTACGTCATGAAAGACATTAAATGAGAAGTTCGATCATTTTTTTATAAAGACATCAATAACATCAAGGAATTTTCGAGTTGATTTTTTTTATACAAACAACGTGAATCGACGAAAAGAATATACGATTTCTTCCATTCGGAAAGGAGTCCCGAAATTCAACTGTTCTATTGGAAAAAGATTCCTGATCGAGAGAGGTTCGACAGGTCTCTGAGCTCACCACAAAAGGGTGGGATTTCCGCACTCGTCGGGTCATCCGTATGGATAATGCCAAGGGTGGAACCATTGACAACAATCCAGGAGAGCACCTACCGTGAAAATATTCATAGAAGAGAGACAAGTCTCTGACCCTTCAGCGATGCTCCAACGAAGTGAGCGAGTCCGAACTGCGAATCCAAGCTTCTGGAGAGCACCTTCAGCGATCGATCTCACAAGGTTTTCCCATGAGAGATTATCACTGATCGTGATTCCTAGCATCGAGATGGTTGACTTTTTAGAAACAGTTCCTACTCCTGACATCTGAATCGTAGATAAAGATTACTGTTGGAACGTCATTATTTTGTGGTGGATCAATATTTGTTATGTAGTTTTCTAGGATTCTAACCAACCACAATCTGGTAAAATAATAATTAATATTGGAATCTATACAAGTGTAGAAGGGTAGATTTTTAATCTACTCCGAGAAGTTGCTACGTGCATTGAAAAACAGGTCCTTCTGAATAGAACAAGTCCATTTAGTTAACAACTCGTATAATTCAAATTTTTCCATGCCTATGTATCGAATGCAAATATTTCTTGTCGACAGTCTTTTTTGGCGAAAAGTATATATGTATTAGTTCTAATTTTTTTAATGGTCAAATTTGAATTAGACGAGAAGTTGCTGAATGATAAGACTTGTTCTATTCAGAAGGAACTGTTTTTCAATAGACGCAGACTTTTCGGGGTAGATTAAAAATCTGCTCTTCTGCACTTGTATAGATTCCATCATTTATTCTCATTTTTTCAGATTGTGATTTGTTAGAAACCCAGAAAACTACGAGATAATGAAATAAATCCCAAAGGTTTGAGACTAAGACTTCCGTATGATAGCCAGCAATGTAGAGGAATCATAGAGAGGACAGGGTATGCTATGGTAAGAGAAAATTCATTTTCACTGAAGGAACTAGGGAACATTTGAAAATGATATTTGTAGACTGAAACAATTCATGAAAAAAAATTTGACACAACGATTTCAATTATTTTTACAATTGTATTCAAAGCTCCTATAAAAACTTCGATAACGATGGAAAAATAATTCATATTAATATATTCAGGAATCTTCTCGGAGAAAAACATCATGAATATTTAACAAATTCTCTCTTTAGTCAAAATTTTTTCCGAGAAAACCGTTGTTAATTTATCTTCCCGAATATTGAATAGCAATGAGAAACTTTTATGAGCAAAAGGTTTGAATTTTGCAGTAACTCCGAAAAATTCACCTACTTTTGAAATGATACCAGCATTATACAGATCATAATTTACCAGCAGAGGTAGCTGGTGGCTGGATATCTGAATGCGAACGGGTACTCACGCAACCTTGTAATTTTAGAAGTAATTTGAGCATATGTGAAGAAACTGCAATGGAATTTTCAAGATGTGATGAGAGTATAAAAATACTTCCAGTTTATAAGGAAAATAGTCACAGATGAATATGAAAACAAAGTGATTCAATTGATCGATAACATCACATATGAGTTACACAACCAAAACACATCTGTAACATCGAAACGAGTGTACAATATACTCAGACAAGACCCAACCAAATACATTGAACACAAAAATACAAAACGTTACAGAAATACAAAGACACACTTCAAAAAACAGAACGCACACAACCCATTGATCAATATAGTCAACCACCCAATTTTTATGGCTTACCAAAAATATACAAACCAAATCATCCATATCGTAAGTTCCATTGAATATCCATGCCAAAGATACATACTCCAGATATTGAAACCTGTATCAGGTAATGGTGATAGTCTCATGAAAAATACTTCACATCTAACTGAAAAGTTAGATCAAATTGACATACAAGCTGAAGACATGTTGGTGAGTTTCGATGTAGAAAGTCTGTTCACCAACATTCCTTTGAACAAAATTTAAAATTTGTCAAATCAAAATTAGAGAATGATGGAACACTGATCAACAGAACAAAATTGAATGTGGGTGCGATCATGGATATCTCAAAACTTTGTACATAAAAAACGTATTTTCAATTCAAAAATGATTTTTATCAACACGAATTTGGTATGGCAATGGGTTCACCACTTTCTCCAATTCTTAGTAATATTTATATGGAGTATTTGAGGATTCTTTCACAGAAAGTTATCCAAATGGTCCAAAAGTGTGGTGGATGTTGATGATCTTTTCGCTATATGAAGTCATGGTCGAAATGAAATTTTTGGAACATATCAGCAAACAAAAACCAACAATAAAGTTCACTTTAGGAACAGAAAATAACAATGAACTTTCATTTCTAGATGTAATGATGAAGAAATCGACACAAGTGTATATCGAAATAAAACACATACCAACAGATATCTTCACTACACCTCAAACCACCAAACAAGTGTCAAGAAAGGTATAGTAAATTGCCTTTATGGTAGAACAAAAATTGTATGTAACTCACAAGGAGAAATCAATGAAGAGATAAACTTCATAAAATCAGCATTGAAAGAAAATGGATGTCCAGAAAAATTCATAGAAAAAACTTTGACAGATATTGAAAATCCAAACACAGTCCACAATGAAGAAATACAACTCACACAAAATACCCAACCTGTATCAAACATTATACCTTATTTCCCTTGTTTGTCTGAAACGGATCGGCAAGGTATAATGTTAGAACAACATTCGAAACAACAAATACTGCACGGTAAATACTGACACAATCCAAACCAAATAACACAACGGGATTTATCAAATTCCTTGTACAAGATGTACATCAGACAGATAGGTGGTTCTAAATTATCAGAACACATTCTGACTGCCGATGGAGATCACACAGTAGAATGGAACGACACTAAAATTATGACGAAAGAGATCAATGACAGGAAACGAACATTAAAGGAATTTGCTTTCATCATGCTGTCTGGTGAAGAATGCATATCTATGAGTTCCCTTGATATGGATCGCGGATGGCTGCCGCTCCTGAAGGACAAAATGTTATATCAGATTTGAAATATTGGACAAATTTCAATTAGGAAGATTGCCAGCAAGAGATATTTGCATTTGAACAGGAATTTGCGTCTAAGTTACCGAAAGGTTAACGATAAGTGTTTTCATATATATATATATTAGTTCTTATTATTTGTTTGTTAGGCAAAATTTGAGTTATACAAGAAGTTGCTGACTAATTGGACCTGTTCTATCCAGAAAAAACTGTTTTTCAATAGACGCAGCAACTTTTCGAGGTATATTAAAAATCTTTCAGATTGAGGTAGGTTACAAACCCAAAAAACTACGAAACAGATTAAGATAGATCGGCTTTCTTTGATGAGCAATATATAAGTAGAATCAGAAATATCCCATATACATCGGATTGGATGCTGGAAATCACAACGTACGTCGGTCCAAAGAAGCACGAATGTGGAAAAAAGTTAATTCAACTAATGTACATGATTACATTTAGTTTCGTGTTGAGTTTCCATGATAAAAACACGAATGTGAAAAACAAACCACTATTAGTCATTTCTTTCTGTAACTGAAAAACAGCTGATGTGTGAAAATAGAATTTTCAGACTATGCTTTTTCAAAACGAGGTATTTGCACATTCGTGGTTTTGCTTCAGGAACAACAACAGGTAAAAAAGAAAGAACTCCTTAATCCTTAGATCGCACAAGCTCCGACTTGTTGAGGATTGACTTGGTAGGGAGACGTCAGGTAGTTAACGTAATTTTTTAATGATCTTCTCAAGATATTTTTCTGTAGAAACTTGGCTTTATTTTATTCTCCAGTATCCAGATGTCAGAATTAACTATTCCTACAAAGTCAAGTACCTCGATGCTAGAAATTACGATCAGTAATAATCTCTCATGGGAAAACCATGTGAGATCGATCGCTAAAGATGCTTCCCCGAAACTTGGATTCCTATTTCGTGCTTAGAAATACTTCGATTCCCGTCAGCTTCTAATGATCTACAAGTCAGATATAAGGCTGACTTGGAATATAGTTCTCATGTGTGGAGTTCGGTACTAAAACATTAATTGAGGCTTCTCGATTCTATTCAGAGAAAGGCAATCCATCTTATTGGTGATTCTTCGCTCACAGACTCGCTCACTTCATTGGAACATCGTAGAAGGGTCGGAGACTTGTCTCTATTCTATGGATATTTTCACGGTTGGTGCTCTTCTGAATTGTTATCAATCGGTCCACCCTTGGCAATATCTACACGGATGACTCGACGAGTACAGAATTCCCACCCATTTGCTGGAGAATTTGGAGACCTGTCGAACCTCTCTTGCTCAGGGATCTTTTTTCAATAGAACAGCTGAGCTTTGGAACTCCCTGCCGAGAGAGGTTTTTTCTGAGGCTTACAAACTCAAAAAATTCATAGTGAATGTTAATTCGCAACTCCTGTTCCCTGATTCACGCGGTGTTCTTTGAACAATCCGGGGCTTCTTTTTCGTGTGATTCTGCATATAGAAAAATCAACAGCAAAAAAAAACTGTTCTATCCGAAGACGACAGATTCATGTAAAGAAAAGAGGACCTCGTTAAAGGTCTTTAGGGGAGAGCTCGAGTAATTTATTTTAGCCAAATGACTATTCCCTTTCAGAAACATGATTATGCCTGTGGAAAAAAGGAAGTTTTCAGAAACTGTTCATTGGCCTTTCTCCTTTCCCCAAATCAATGCAAAGAACTGACTTTTCCAATAGCAGTCAGCACATAACTGATCTATGAAATGTTATCGAAGTAAACTGAATTTTGTTGCAAACCAGTCTCTAATCGTGTGGAGATCCTATTCGATGGAATTTCTAGTGATTATCATACAAATTGATCAAGAGAAAGTGACTTCTAATTGAATTAGCACCTGATACGCATTATTGTCAGGGAAGTAGCTGTTTCAGATATATTTTCTGTGAATGCATCAATCTACTACCATGAATAACATACATATATCAATGAAGGGTGCTTGATGATTGGTTTTCATTTTATATTATCAAACACTCTCAAGTTCATTACCCGGCTCCTTGTGCAGGCAGGGGTCTGCCAATTATATTCGGTGTTGAAGCGTTTCGGTTAATTTTACTGATTTTAACCTAGCTCATTTGCTGTTTCAACTTCAGGGAAAACTCTAAAAAATTGATGCATTCGATCAAGATATCCCATTAACCGGAAAATTTCTACCAGACTCTTCTATTAAAGTTTTGCTTTTTTGCGTCGATTTGAATAAAAAAATCAAAACTCAGAACTATTTGAAATATTACGATAGCTGAATCACATAAAAGGCGGCTGTAGTCTACTATCAACTTGTGACCGTTTTCAAAATATTGAATCGAACTGGCCGATACTTGATGAAAATCCATATTAACAAAAATATATTACAGTTACCTGTATGATTTCCACTTACAATGGGTTTACAAAACCGCGACACGTGTTTCGCTATTACAATAGCTTCTTCAAGCAAGATAAATAAATCACTATTCTATAATACGCTATTTATATACAAGTAGGTCGAACGTCTCTTACAATAAAGGTCCGACTTAGGTCCGATATTCGACCCGTAATTTGTCCAAATACTAATTAATTACATATGAAGATTATTCCTAGAAATAGAATTATTGGCCGGGAACATATTCAACAATGGGGAGTTATTTAATTCAACCTGATCATTCAATAAATATTCAGAATTTTTCCCTCTATTGATTTCCAAACTTTCTAGAAGGTTAAGTTTCCAACCTTCTGTTCAAAATGCCTTATTTTGAACTCGTGGTTGAACTCATGACCTTCCAGAATGAGGTGACTTGCATAAGTAGAATTTGTTTTTTCATTCAAAAAACTAGTTCTGTGTTCTCTCAGGCGAGTGTTGAAAGATCTTCCCGTTTGGCCTACGTAGTACATCGGACATGACCCACATGTTAATTCATAAACTCCTGATCTTTGTGACGATTCATTTTTGTCTTTATTATTTTTGATAAATATCCCCAATTTATTATTAGTACGAAATGCTGTATTAATATCATTATTTTTCAAGAATCTAGAAATATTTACGCTTGGTTGGCCTAAATAAGTTATGGTTCTGTAAATATCCGGCTCGGTATTTACTAATGGATACACCAACTTGAGGGCTTGACTATGTCATTTCTTCCTCACAAGTGAGTCTATTAACTGACCCTCATATCCTTTGTTAATCGCAATCTGTTTTATTATATTAAGTTCATTAACATAATTCACATCAGATAAAGGGACATTCAACAGTCTATGAATCATACTATTGAATGCGGGTATCCCGCCAATTGATACGATCAACTTGGTCGAGACATTGCTCGAAAGAAACAATACCAACCCAATAGTAAAACAGGAAATTCTGGAACTACTTACAGTGTGTTTGTCACAGAATTACTTTAAATTCAATGACACGTACTACTCATCCTGTAATGGCCTGATAATGGGGAACTCTCTAAGTCCCCTATTAGCAGAAATTTTCATGGATACGTTGGAGCGTAAAATTCACTGTCATCCGTTGATAGGAAATTTTGTTTATTGGTATAGGTATGTTGATGACATTTTGGTTTGTTTCAAAGGTACGAACAGACAGCTAACCAAGTTTCTCGATTTCATGAATGGTCTTCACTCTTCCATTGTTTTTACTATGGAGATGGAAGAAAATAGTGCAATTAACTATTTGGATTTGACTGTCACAAGAATAAATCACAAACATGATTTTTCGGTTTACCGTAAACCGTCCCACACGGACATTGTTATTCACAATACTTCGTGTCATCCATATCAGCATAAGGTGGCCGCATTCAATAGTATGATTCATAGACTGTTGAATGTCCCTTTATCTGATGTGAATTATGTTAATGAACTTAATATAATAAAACAGATTGCGATTAACAATGGATATGAGGGTCAGTTAATAGACTCACTTTTGAGGAAGAAATTACATAGTCAAGCCCTCAAGTTGGTGTATCCAGTAGTAAATACCGAGCCGGATATTTACAGAACCATAACTTATTTAGGCCAACCAAGCGTGAATATTTCTAGATTCTTGAAAAATAATGATATTAATACAGCATTTCGTACTAATAATAAATTGGGGATATTTATCAAAAATAATAAAGACAAAAATGAATCGTCACAAAGATCAGGAGTTTATGAATTAACATGTGGGTCATGTCCGATGTACTACGTAGGCCAAACGGGAAGATCTTTCAACACTCGCCTGAGAGAACACAGAACTAGTTTTTTGAATGGAAAAACAAATTCTACTAATGCAAGTCACCTCATTCTGGAAGGTCATGAGTTCAACCACGAGTTCAAAATAAGGCATTTTGAACAGAAAGGTTGGGAACTTAACCTTCTAGAAAGATTGGAAATCAATAGAGGAAAAAATTCTGAATATTTATTGAATGATCAGGTTGAATTAAATAACTCTCCATTGTTGAATATGTTCCCGGCCAATAATTCTATTTCTAGGAATAATCTTCATACGTAATTAATTAGTATTTGGACAAATTACGGGTCGAATATCGGACCTAAGTCGGACCTTTATTGTAAGAGACGTTCGACCTACTTGTATATAAATAGCGTATTATAGAATAGTGATTTATTTATCTTGCTTGAAGAAGCTATTGTAATAGCGAAACACGTGTCGCGGTTTTGTAAACCCATTGTAAGTGGAAATCATACAGGTAACTGTAATATATTTTTGTTTTCAAAATGGTTCAGTTTTTTTGGAAATTCATTTTGAGAAGTATCCTTCGAGATAACAAAATGATTCTCTTACAGGGAAAAAGTGATGGCATTATTCCAGAACTTAATGTTCTCATCCTCGGTCGTTGCTGGGGCTGTTTCATCGAAACTAGAGGACTTCAGCTTTACTAGTCAACAGGGGTTTGAAACTGGCACTTAATCCAATAGAAATAATTTTTAGTACACAAGCAGTCTTCGAAGAGAACTTTAAGAAAAAAGATTGTTTTCAAGTGAACACCTATGGAAAATAGTGAAAACTCCCGGGAAAACTCAGAGAAATCTCACAAAAAAAACTGTCCACTTCTTTTCCCAAAAATTGCTTCCAATAAGAGATACTGAGCTATTATTAAAATTGTCTGATTTCTGCGCGAACAAATCTCGTATCTGCCTTATTTTTGGTTGAAAATTCATAAACTAAACGGTATTTTGAAGGAAATTCATCAAACAATCATCATATATATTTGGCAAGTGTCGACATAAGTGGTTGTATTTTCTTATCAAATCAGCTCGATAAGCTGAGTTTGCTCAGAGATTCAGTGAGTCAAATTTGAACAAATCAAATCTAACATTCATTCTTTATTTATCTCGGGCCCAACAGAATCAAATCTTGCTGTATCACCTGTTTTCCAGTTCGCTCATTTTTCATGACTGATACTAAAGGTTTCTTTGAGCATTTTCGACATTTTCCGGAAACATGAAATAGATCAAAATTTTTCTAACAAGTCTCGCGACTTTATTTTGTAGACCATAGCTTTATGACTGTAAAAATATTAAGTTGAAAATCTGCTCTTTCTTGCAGTGACTTATTTTTTGGTTGAAAACTTTAGGCCCATTCTTGAAATAGATATTAAATAGAGCTTATTATCTCTTAGAAAAGCAATTTGAAAAAAAAATCCAGTAAACTTTTTTGAGAGAATTATCACGCTTTATAAGTTTGTTCGTATACATCATATCAATATATTACACCTTCCAAATTATTGATGCAATATAGATTTTCCGAATTTTCTCTGGAATTTTCCCCACTTTCCGAAGGTGGTAGCGAACAAAACAACGTTATTCCTTGAAGTAACCTTCAACAACTACCCTTGTACCAAAAATCATTTCTTTTGGATTTAGTGTCAGGCTTTAATAGCATTTTGACGACAGCGTCTGCATTATAACGTCATGAAAGGTGAAGCTAATGTCTCTTTGATCTCTGAACTACAACTTATGACTCTTCTACTATAAGAAAGGAGAAACAGACTACGAGCGACAACTAGGAAAATATCACATTCAGCACATAACAAAGTCAGGCTGGAGCAGAGGTTTCTGCTTGCAGTATGCCTTGAGCTACGATTCCAGACATCCTACACTTTCAGCAAAACATACAATCTACAGAATATCCCACTTACTGTTTGAACGTCATTATTTTTTGGTGGAATCTTCCTTTGTCGTTGACATCCACGAACCTAGAAAAGAATATTTGAAAAATAATTTTGAAAACGGAAGTAGATTTGGTTTCCGAAACGTCAGCGATAAGTGTTTTGATTAATATTTGTTTTTGTATTTTTTTTAAGAAAAATCTGAGGTATACGAGAAGGTGCTTATTTTAAGAACGTGTTCCATTCAGAAGAAACTGTTTTTTGATTGATGCAGCAAGTTATTGCTTGAAAATCTGCCATTTTACATTTGTATAGATTCCAAAACCAATTTCTATTGTTTCAGATTCCATCAGTGTATAATCGGATATATTATGGAACTAGTGTTTTAGTTCAGCTATTAACTGTTAGATGAATATCAAACTATGCTCGAGTAAAAGAAAACGTAGCTTTATTGTCCATAAGATCATTTACATGATATGGGACACATCAGAGAAGTATTGTCTTGAGAACAAAATCTTTCGATACAATATGCAGTATTAATAAAACAGAATATAAATGAAAGAGGTGAACTTGACTAGATTAAAACAAAGGAGTCAGAACACTGAAACATAAAATTTAGGTAATCTTATACAGAATAAAAAAAGCAGTATTATAGCATTTTATCACGGCGTGTTTGAAGAAATTAAGGCTTGTAATTGTTTTCAAATCATTAGGGAATTTGTTATATATGATAATTCCCACATACCTCGGGCTTTTTTCATAAAATGCACGAGAGTGTGATGGGATTAACAAAATTTCATGTGAAATAGGTAGTTGTGATTAAAATTGTTAGGTATAAATGTATTGAAGTTTTATTTCACATACAACAACATTTCTAGGAAATACAAGGAAATGGTAGGATTCTCAGTTCTCTAAATTCGTCTTTACACGACTGCCAAACTTTCAAAGACGCCATATTTCCTACAACTCTCTTCTGTGAAATGAAAGCCCGTCGTACAAAACTAGAGGATCCCCAGAAAATGATTCCATATTTCAACTGAGAGTAACAATGTGCTTAGTAATACTATAGAAAAACCGACTTATTTGTGATGTGCCTCAACCTATACAGAGCAGAACAAGCAGAGGCAAGCTTTTTACAAAAATTTCCCAAATCAATGAGTTGTCAACATGTACTTCTAAGAATTTTGTAGACTGAACTTGCTGTTCTAACACATACTCTCACCAGACAACTTTCTGTGGAATGAGTTGTTTGAATTCATTCGAAACATTGAGGTTAACCTTGGAGGGATATTTTCTGAAAATAGATAGGAGGTATCGTCTTCCAACAGAACAAGGCTTCCACAATCAACTGAAAGGGTTATATCGTTGATAAATAACAGAAATAAAAGAGGCCCAAAGAAGGAACCGTGGGTTATTCCACGATTAATATCAAGGGAATCAGAATGACATGAGTTGACTACTGTCAACTGTTTTTGATCGAAAGGGTAAGAACTCATCCAGTTCCCTATCCTCCCTCTGAAACCGTATTTGTGGAGCTTCTGTAAAAGCAAGAAATGATTGAGACGGTCAAATGCCTTGCTAAGATCCATAAAAATACCAAAACTTTTTTGTTGCTGTTCAGATTTGCATAAAGATCATCGAGAAAACTGAAGATGGCTGACTGAGTCGACCTTCCGACCCTAAAACCGTGTTTACGATCATTGAATATATCGAACTTTAGTTTCATGAACGATTTTTTCTAAAATTTTCGATACCGTAGAGATCATGCAGATGGGTCAATAGTTATCCAAGTTGGAAGCATTCCCTTTCTTGAAGAGTGGTACAACTTTGGCTGTTTTGAAAATTTTTTGATAGGCGCCCTCTTGTAGCGATTCATTGATAAGAATGGTTCGATTATGTAATGAATAACATACTTGGGCATTTTAGAACTGATTTGGTCAATCCCACGAGAAGTCGACGTCAAGTCTCTAATAGCATTGAAAACCTCGATCTCAGATATGGAACCGATAAAAAAAGAAGACTTAATATCTTTCATTCTCTAAAGGGTAGAGGATGGTACAGAAGCCGTCCGAATATTTTTCAGCCTAGTAGAAGTGTTAACGAAAGTCTGCAATTCGAAAAGCTTCATAAATTTTTTCATTATCAACTTTCACTTCTGATATTTCAATGGTGGATACACTATTATTATTATCACTTATATCCTTATTAACGATTGCCCAGACTGCTTTTGATTTGTTGATAGCTGAATAATATATCTAATCTGTTAGCTGCTGCACATACTTTTTTTATATTTTTTTATAAGCAAAATAATACTGTTCATATTCAGGTGAACGTGTCTGCTTTTTATAGTGTACAAAAGTTTCAGCTTCTCGGAAAAAATTCTTATGCCTTGTGTTATCCAACTGTTTTGGACCTTGGTCTTGGATTAACAGACTGGAGAGGAAAGCACATATCAATGTAGAAAGGAAGTAGTACAGAGAATGCTTCAAAGGCAGTCTTATACTTCCAGCTTCATAAACGTCATTTCAATTTTCATCCATAACAGGATTTCAAAAATCAGTCAGTAGTTTGATGAATGCAATTCGATAGTCAAATAGTCATTAAACTATATCAACCGTGACTAGAGTGATGGGACTCCCTCTCATAGTTTGAATCAACAAAGATAATGTTACGAAATCTCCTAGCGCCAGCCCTGTCGCTCCTAAACGCATAATAATATGAGGGGTCGAAGAGAGAACGTCATTTGCCAGGAACTCTTGATTCGAGTGGGGAATTCGATAAACAGCATCGAGACTTCTCTGGAAGATCGCGGAGAGATAGTTATTCGAAGTTTCTAGTGGAAAGAGTTGTAATGACATTAGTTTAGTGTTGTTTGGAGTTTTGATCAACGAGCCCAAGGAAATATCGTAACAATACATACTGGTTGAATCGATGTGGTTGAACAAGAAAAGCTCGAATTTAATGATAGGAAACAACAGCTAAAGATGTTACAGACATATTGCTCGAGTACTCGCGTCTAATTGGATAAATATGCATAATTACTCATAATATAGGCACTCAAAACAGACAGTTAGTACCGAATGAGAGTAATAAATATTTTTTTTCACGATAATTGTAATATTGAATGGAGAAAAACTATTTCATATTCACACCGCAAAAACTAATTTAGTAATTAAAAAGCAATCCACCCATGGAGAAGATAATGAGGATAAAAATATGAATTGATATTTTTTCAGATTGTTTATTTCCAAACTATTGAAAGTATATACATCGAAAGGATAGATCGGAACTGGTCAGATAACCATAAGCCAATTGGAGACTGACTATAGGTCAATTTATCAGGGAACAATTCGTTCGGGACAGTCTCAACAACCAGCACGAAATTTCTGCATATACAATCAAGCAATAAATTTAATCAATTCAGATACACTGGCATACATGTAAAATTCGACAGTCGACGTGTTATCAGCAAAGAGAGTAGTTGTTTTGTGATAGGTGTCAGCCTACTATTCTACTGTGTAGGTGAGTTGAGACTGGCCGGGGCGAATTGTTCTCAGATAATCTGATTCATAGCCATTCTCCTAGTGTGCTCATCAATTATTTATTGAATTCTCTTCACCTGTAAAAGGGATTGGGTGTATTTGGATTTTCTTTTGATTGACTCGTCTAGAGGCAGACAGCAGGATGGCGGATTATTTTGCTCCTTGTTAACTTCAGCCTTTTTCGAAATGTTCTATCAATTGGAAGATAAATATTATTAACGATGAGAAATCAACTACTTTCGAGTTGTTGATGGGAACTACATTGTGCTGACAAGAGGTCATTAAGCCCGAAACTGGTCTGCAAGTGGGCTAGTCCTAATGATCCAAAATCAATTATATAATTTTATATAATCCATCGCATTCGTTGTATAAGCGAAGGGAGTAGCTGTTTTCTAAAGGCTATTAGTACATTAACCTAATGTGTAGGCATGTTGAGACTGGCCTGAACAAATTTTTCTCAGATGATTCTATATATTCAGGAAAATGTTTCATGAATTCTTTAGTCTAAACTGAACGAAAAAAAGGATTTTTGTTGTTCAAACCGTACATTAACAAATCTCACGTGATCACAAGGATTTTTTAAAGCTCAGAGCCATCTACAATTTCAATGGATGACTCTGCATTACCAGAACATAAAATTCAATAAATAATACTGGAATATAAACAGGTTTAGAAGTGCCGACTCCTAGTCAATCATAGTTAAAGATACTGTGTTGCTCAAAAACGTTCCAGCAACTTGCAACTCATAGAAAAATATAAATATGAATTCATAAAACCACTTTTATTTGTAAATTGCCAAAATCTTGAAGATTTCGTAATGTATATTTATCGAAGATCTGAAATTTGACAGAAAAATACGATTAGAAAATGTACCCACCACTAAAATAAGTTCGGAATAGTACATAAAATCCGAGTTGAGATCGAAAAAAAATGTGTTCTCGCCTGTCTGAGGTTAGTTGGGTGCCGCCATAATATCAGAATTTGAAATTTTGATGTTTAACAGAAGTATTCCAACCTCAGGAAAAACCTCCATCGGCAAGGGATTCCAAAGTTCAACTGTTCTACTGGAGGAAGAATATCCCCGAGCAAGAGAGGCTCGACAAATCTCTAAGCTCACAACAGTAGGATGGGAATTGAGAATGCGTGTCGATACTGCCAAGGAAGAACGATTGACGACAATTCAGAAAAACACAGAGTCTGAAAATATCTACAGGAGAGAGACAAGTCTCCGACCCCTTAACGATGCTCCAATGAAGTGAACGAGTCCGTAAGCGAAGAATCACCAACAAGAAGGAATGCCTTTCTCTGAATAGAATCGAGAAGCCTCTATGAATGTTTTGGTGCCGAACTCCACACATGAGAACTATATTCCAAGACAGGCCAGGCCGCACCTGTGCCTTGTAGATCATAAAAAACTGACAAGAAATGAAGTATTTCTTGACACGAAATAGAAATCTAAGCTTCTGGGAAGCACCTTTAGCGATCGATCTCACATGAAAAATTACTACTGATCGTAATTCTTAGCATTATATTATTTTTGCCAGGTCATCGTTAAGACTATTGACGGTTATGCCTCTCCTAATTGTTGTTTCTCGTACTGATAAGGGGACTCTGGAAGAGAAACCAGTATGAAGAGTCCTGTCGTCCGTAAACCTATGCACTGAAGAAGATGTTCTCTCTAGCAAATCATTTTTATGAAGTAGAAACAAAGTGGGCGCCAGATGTGAACTCTGTGGAACACCTGCATTCACGGAGAAAATATCAGGCGATGATACTCCATCAAGCACCGCATATAGAGAGTTATCAGGCAAGAAACTCTTCAATAGAGCTCGCAATTGATAAGGTAAACCATGAGACGGCAGTTTAGAAAGGAGACCCCGATGCCAAACTAGATCAAACGCTTTTAAAATGTCGAGTCCAACAGCCAACTAGAGTTGCTGACTAATTAAAAATACCAGCCAAGATGAATTTCAGATTTCAGCCTTCCAATAAGGAAATCGGTAATATCACTGGACTGACTTCATATGTCTATCAAATCCTAAAACCGACCCTGAAATGGAAATTCAAGAGAAATAATAATTAATCACAGATGATGTATCATTAAGGAGTACATCTTGTTAAGTACCGGTGAAACATAAAATTAAAATAAAATTAAAAACCTGATTAGGACATACTCGATCTAATCCAATTTCACCAATAGAATATTCGTCTTCAGTCTATAAAACTTGTTAGCTATAATTGATAAAGTCATTTTCGAATCCTTTCCCAATTTTTCTCTTGTTGATACAACTTGGTTGTTAAAACGCACGTCGACGGCAATTTATTTGACTTCACATCAAATCAAGCTAATTACACATCGAAAGAAATCGCTTCTAATTCGATTCCACATTTTTTACACATTTCGAACATATTATCGGTAATTATATATCTTTATCTAATTAGATTCGACCAAACCACATGAATGAGTCAGTATATCTTTTATATCATCTCTGAGGACGGGTTTCATTACAACAACATTCGGTCCAAACACGATTAATTTTATTAGGTGACGAGATTATTTATCCAGGATTGGAATGCTTTTTTTCATTAGATAGACATTCGAAAAGTCTGAGTCTTCGTTTTCAGGCCCAATATTCATTATTATTATTTGATATCGACAATTAAAAAACCTATTATCAATTATTTTTATTCCTTGATGATTTTCACGCTATTATTATTCTCATTACGTTTGAGATACTAACATCTCAGTTGGCATTTTCAAGAACTGTTGTTCGAAAAACTTCTACCATATATATATTTATATATATATATATATATATATATTATAGATATATATATATATATATATATATATATATATATATTATAGATATATATATATATATATATTATAGATATATATATATATATATATATATATATATATAGATTCCCACGGACGAAGTATGATGAATTGTGTTTTCGGGTTTCATGCCGTGTTCTGTGGTTTTGATCCTCTGAAGGATAATTGTCACAACGTTTCGGCAAAGTCTCATTTGCCATCTTCTAGGTGATGATTGAGTTTCGACCTCCGAACTCGACTGTCGACTCGAGTCATCATATATATATATATATATATATATATATATATATATATATATATATATATATATATATATATATATATATATATATATATATATATATATATATATATATATATATATATATATATATATATATATATATATATATATATATATATATATATATATATATATATATATACATAGTTCCTTTAGGAATTAAATTTGTTGTGGAGATGACTTCGTGTTTCCTTTTACAATAATATATGTATATATATATATATATATATATATAGGTCTTGCTCTAGTGAGGTTGCAGCAAGACCTATACTCGTACCAGTCACGATATATTACTATATATATATATATAATATAATAATATATATATATATAATAATATATATATATATATATATATATATATATATATATATATAATAATAATATATATATATAATAATAAATATATATATTTATATAATGAATAATGATTTCGTGACTGGTACGAGTATAGGTCTTGCTGCAACCTCACTAGAGCAAGACCTATATATATATATATATATATATATACATATATTATTGTAAAAGGAAACACGAAGTCATCTCCACAACAAATTTAATTCCTAAAGGAACTATGTCCTAGTTAATAAGACATGTTTCGAACATATATATGTACATCTTCAGTTAGGTACAAAAAGGGAAAGTTCGGAGATCAAAATTGACAATAGTTAATATGTAGATTAACTATCCTCAAACTACTTTCGAGAACCAAAGTGGTTCAAGAAGTTGAATTATATGTTATTATATGTTGTCTTCGCGAAGACAATAAATTTTGTGGAAATTTAATCGTGTCTACCTTATAGCGTAATAACTATGGATTTCCATCAAGTAAAGGCCACCTCCTTTATATATATATATACAGAAAGAAGCTCGACTGGTGGCACACAGGCTAATGCAGGGGCAAACTCCAATCAGCCAGTCACATGGGAAAGAATACTTGAAAATGTACAATGAACTAAAGGCAGATCCAATAACTAGGAATGCCCGTGGATAACACAGTTCCGCAGTACAACTTCCAAAAAATTTTTCTCAAAATCATCATACCAAGTAGAGAGGACTGGAAAAATGGCCCACCGATTAAAGCCTCCTCAGGCCAGAATCATATTTCGGTGAATGTGAATTTGAAAAACCTAATAGCAATGTACATCATCATTTCTCGGAAGAGTTCTAAGGATTAATTCGCACTAGCTGACGTTTCCTAACGAAACGCTAACGTAGAAGGTACGTTTATTATTGTATCATCTGCGGCCGTCATTAGAACAAAAACAGTACAGCTAACTGTTATCAATCACGAATATTTTAAAAACTACTATTGAAGCATCCGCTGAATTATACGAACAATGCATCATTTTCCGAATGATTTGCGTCGAAATTTATGAAAAGATTGAATTTTCCATACAGTTGGATACATTACCCAACAACCAGCCCAATAATAGATTATTAATGCCCACATGCAAGTGGAATGGTGGTATGATTGCGGTATTTTACTTAATTTATGTATCGAAAGATCCAACACCACTTTTGTTGTGGTTGAATAAACCCACATGCAATATCGTGTTTCATTGTTACGATCTGTATACCCACAAATCACAGAGACAGTAACCACTTTTTCCCGAATCATTCAACACGAGATAAATATTATGAATTGAACACCAAACTAAACGAGGAAAAGTGGCTACTACTGTGTGTCTCACTTGAACTGCGACCAAATCTTGAATTTTTTTTTTATGGAATTTGAAAAAAAAGATGTGTTTGTCATCATATAGAGATTCTAAAATCGACCGTACTTCCAATCTCTATTCAATATTGGCTCATTTTTGAAAATAGAATTAGGCGTTCCTGAGGTATAACCAATTCTATTCTGAATTCGATTATCCATAAAAAAAAACAATGAGTATTACAGTTTTCATAAAAAACTAATTTGAAATCATTATGTACCAATTCATTTCTCAGAACTGTTTCAAAACGTCACATATTCCGTAAGTACCTATGGTGCTTTTGCAATAATTATAACCCTCCTGAACTTCGGATCACTATAAGATATCCATGTCGCGTGAAATGTACGTGAAAAGTCTTTTTTTTCAGTATAGACGAGTCGTCAGGGATTATTAAGAAAGTAAGTCGTAAAAATACCTGATACCTGATTTATGTAACAATACGTTATAACTAAGCCTATAATCCCAAGACTAATTAAGAAATCTCAGTTCAAGTTACGACTACATAAACATGTTCACTGACTTTGTCGAACTCTAGTTTTTACGTATCACTGCATAAACCAAGCATCAGCCACTTTTTACAGATGCTATATACACGAAACTGAAAATTTCCATACAGGCATTACATTACACAGATAATTGTTTTGTTTAGTATTGCGTTTTGACCGTTTTTGGGGTGAATTTAAATAGGATTTTGTTAATGCAAATGTGGCAAACTACTACTATGTAATTGTACGATTTGAACAATAAAACGTGTTTTTGGCAACGAAAAATACGTAGGTGAAGAATCAACCAATTCAACCAGTGTTTCACAGAGTTCAGTTCTGGCGGCCACTTTTTTCTGCTTCATAGCAATGATTTGCTGGAGAAAACATCTTGTTCAGTGCATATTTTTCTGGAAGAAGAAGAAGAAGAAGAATTTAATGCTGGGAAACCCAGGCATGTCTCTTCTCAGAGGAAGCTGATCTATCCCCATCCAATACTCAGATGTCAGGAGTAGCTATTCCCGAAAATTCAAGTATCTCGATGCTAGGAATTACGATCGGTAATAATCTCGATCGCTAAAAATGCTTCCCAGAAGCTTGGATTTCTATTTTGTGCCAAGGGATATTTCACTTCTTGTCAGCTTCTAATGAAATCATCTTTCGAACAATTCGTTCAGCCCAGCTTCTAGTGATCTACAACGCTCAGATACGACCTGCCTTGGAATATAGTTCTCATGTATAGAGCTCGGCTCCAAAACATTTTTTTTTGATCCGTGGAAGGCGTCTGACCTGTCTTTCACAACCAGGTCTCCGGAAAGCACCTCAGCCTCTAGGGCTTATTGCTCTTTACTTCCCTATATTTCATGACACCCATTCCAACAGCCTTGTCCCCTGCACAAGTTTGTGAAGGTTGATTGCTGGGTGTTTGTCATATTTTTCTGGATCAAGAATTGGTTTTCCATATATTTGTTGCCTTTTGTGATCCAGAGCCTCACATTCGCAGAGTACGTGTCGAGCTGTCTCCGTCTAACTATCATTGTGTACAGCAAGTACAACATGCTTCGTTTTAATCCCCATTTCTTTCCAAAAGTGCGCCTGGCCACTATAAGTGTCACCTCCGCCTTTTTTTTTATTCTGTCCACATGTTGGTTACAGATTAATCTTGAATCTAGTATAACTCCTAGATATTTAACCTCACCTGACAGATTTATTTCCTCACCTCGGAGTTTCAGAGGTGCAAGTCCCTCCATCTTGATTTTCCTGGTGAATGCCACTATCACTGATTTAGATGGGCTCATTTCAAGCCCCTCCTTATCGGTCCAACTAGTTACTGTATTCAAGGCTTGCTGCATGCGCCCTCTCACTATACTGTTATATTTGCCCTGTGCTAGGATGACTAGGTCGTCAGCATAGCCTAGTATTTCGTGCCCATTTCGGTCCAATAAGCATAGAAGCTCGTCCATAACAAGGTTCCACAGAAGTGGGGAGAGAACTCCCTCCTGCGGGCATCCCCTTGCCACCCGTGCCACTATGGATTCGCCCGAGATGGTTGTATATATTAGCCGTCCTCTAAGCATGCAGTCTATCCCCCTGCAGCTTGTTTCATCAATCCCTTTTCTCCTTGACGCTCGGACGATCGATTTCGAAGAGGTATTATCGAAAGCGCCCTCTATGTCTAGGAACGCCGCCAACAGCACCTCCTTGTTCCCAAGGGCATATTCTGCCCGTTCGGTGATTCGGCATAATGCCGTTTCTGTTGACATGCCTGATCTGTTTGCATATTGGTTCTTGTGCAGTGGTCTGGTAGCCAAAACACTGTCCCTTATGTGTCTGTCAAGCATCTTTTCGAGAGTCTTAAGTATGAATGACATAAGACTTATTGGTCTTAGAGCTTTCGCCGATTCTTGTCCAGTTTTTCCAGGTTTCGGTTTGAATGTGGCCCTTATCATTCTCCATGCCTTTGGTATATGGCCCATTGCCAAGCTGGCTCTGAGCAATATGCATAGTTTATGATACAAGAGTTCCGGGGACCGATTCTCGATAGCCGAACGGATACGCTCGTGATGTTCTATCGCAGTTCAGCATACGCAATCCATATCGCTCTACGTTATTCTGAACGATTCGTTCGTCGAACGTGGGGTCTCGAGAATTGGGGCCCCGGTCCCTTTTGCATGAGTACGGGATAAATGTCGTCCGGACCCGGCGATTTATATGGTTTGAATGAGTCAATGGCCCACTTTGTCTTTTCCACATCTACCACTGTTTTCGCTGTCCCCCAATTCTCACTGGAGGCCCTTTTGGGAGGCTACAGCTCCGAATTTTGTCAGGTCTCCAGTGCCAGATTTGTGGATACTGAGCCTGGAAAATGCACCCGAAGCAGCTCTCTTATCGTATCTGCTCCCGTTTTTGTGTATTCTCCAAATTCCAATTCGAGATTGCTCATCGGCACCTGAGTCTCTTTCGAGAGTATTTTATAGAGTCTGGAACATTCCGGAGTCTGTTCTATCTCCTCACAGTGTCTCCTCCATTAGTCTCTCTTAGATTTTCTCAGGGCTTTATTAAATTCAGTTATGGACTTTTTGTAGTTGTCCCATCTTCCTGATCCAAAACATTAATTGAAGCTTCTTGATTCCATCCAGAGAAAAGCAATCCATCTTGTTGGTGACCCTTTGCTCTCGGACTCGCTCACTTCTTTGGAGCATCCTAGCAAGGTCGGAGGCCTGACTATCTTCTATAGATATTTTTTCGGCCGGTGATCTTCTGAATTGTCGTCGATCATTTCACCCTTGTCAATATCAACACGTATGATCCGACGAGTGCAGAATTCCCACCCCTTCGTTGTCAGCTTGGAGACCTGGGAGGATTTTTCAGAGGCACGGAAACTTCAAAAATTTAAAGTGAATGTTGATTCGTATCTTCTGTCCCTCGATTCACGCGATGTTCTTCGAACATTACAGTATTTTCATTTCGTGTGAATCTGTATATATAAAAAAAAAAATGTTTCTTATGCTCGGACAATCCTGTCCTCTGCAAGGAATTACGAAGCTCGAATGTTCAATTGTAAAACCAGGCTCGACCCAGAGAGGTGCGACAGGTTGCAAGGCTTGAAACAGAAAGACTTTATTCGTCGGGTCAACCGAGATGAGAGCCCAAAGTCCGAAACAGATAACGGCCATTAAAGTTCCATCATGAAACAGATACATCGCGGTATCTCAGCAAACAGAAAAGAAACGCTGTGAGAGAATTATATGTACGATAGTCGCGCGCATCGACCATTTTCAGTCAGTTTATTGAATAAACAATCCTCCTATATTAAGGAAAGCATCAAAATGTTAGAATTCAATGATCGTTAAATGTACCAAATTATTTTCAGAGGGCAAATACGCATTCAGACCAAAAATAGAAAATAATTTGATTTTAGGGGTATTTTGGACGCCATCTTGAATATCCCACTCCCGGTTGGAATTTCGACTTGATAAACGTTATTTTCGGTTTCAGCAGGGTCGAAATAGGGGGTAAACGTCATTTATCCAATTGATACATGAAATGCTTCTAGGATTGGAACGGAGGCCTTTTTTCGGAATCCAGCCCCGACTATTAAGCCAAAAATCACTATTATGTATTTTTTCCGGATTCATTCCTTCGAAAACTGGCCTTGTAGTTTCTGATAGGAAAATTATGACTCGTTGCCATAAGGAGATTATGGTTTTGTAACATCATGTTGAGAAGACCTTCCGATTCTTTATCCACTACACATAATAATATAATCCTTTCGAAAATTGATTCGAATTAATGATAATGTTGCAATAAATTAACAATGCAAAACGCATATTCTTGAAAAAGAAAAATGGTTTACTATTGGACCATCATTAATCTTGATTCAGTTGATTAGTATTACGATTTGAAACCTTGAGAAACTCCACACAGCCGAGCTACTTCCCTTGGTAACTCACTTCATCAAAATACACTCAATGTCACATTTTCCTGCTTTTTCATGTTTCGAAACATATCACACGTTTTTATCTAATGGAACTCGACATAAAAACTTCTGCTTTCTTTCCGAAAACCGTATTTAATTGAATAAGTAAACAAAAATGACAGCCGTATTTGCAGAATTGAATCAATTATAGAGGAAAGCGAGTTTCTTATTGAGACTTGTGCAATGTGCAAGTGGACATTTGATTGATGCCAAGGAGGCACGTTCAATTATTATATCAACTTTTGTATGAATGCTACCATTACCTACAATGCAAATTCAGTTAATTGGGATAATAATACCTGTGGGTAAATTGGAGCTAAACGGCTATTGTTTTTTGTGATATTCGAGGTATTTTCCCCACGTACCAGATTCAACAAAAAGTATAGCTCTTTTCTTCTCTTATATATTTGGACTATGGATATAAAGCGTATTGCTATTCATAAAAAGATTTGACAAAACCCATTTCAACTCGATTGTATTTTTCAACAATGTTACTTTGTAGTGACTGTCCTTTGTCACTTCCCTCTTTCTCACTTTCAGCCACCACAAGTTTTTTGTTTAAATAGAAACCAAATGTTTTGTTACGCTTGAAAGCTCATGGACTTCACTATTGGAATGGAGAATTACTACAATAATATATTTCAATAACAAGTAAGCTACCTAGACATTGTTCAAAATGATTTCCGTATATCAATTGACAGCGGCTCTGTCTATAATAAAATTCTTGCAGCCAATTGCACACTTTTTGTTTTGAGACCATCAACAAAGGGACTATTCAAGTTAGGTAAGGGTTTATTAATCTCCTGAACTATAATGTAATCGCTGCAGTGCGTTGACTGACCTTCAATTGCCCATTAGCTCAATGCTACCATAAGCAAAAATTCGGTGCAATCAGCAATTAGTGTTGTTAATTCTTGCTTTCGAGTCCCCAATTGGGAATTCAACATAAGGAGTACTCCCTCTGATGTCAAATTTTGAAACTATTTATAAGTACATTGAAATCGTTGTTTACGTATAAATTCCTATGATTCTGTGCAGTCGTTGTTTTTGTATATTTTTGTGATTATTATTATATGATACGTAATAAAAATCTTGTACATGTATATGGTGGATATTTCAGATGTAAAATGAGTGCTTCAAGTTCAAACCATCATTGTTGTGTACCTCAATGTGACTCTTGGGCAAAACGGCAAAGTAGTACTGGAATAAGTTTTCATCTTTTTCCGCGGGAAAATGAAAGAAACGTTATAGTGCAGACTAGTCTAGGATAAAGAGAGTCTATAGACAGACGGCGGGCCTGGATATATCTCCTGAAAATAGGAAAACCAGTGTCTAACTTCATGAAAGTTTGTTCTCGTCATTTTACCAAGGAAGACTATTTGCCATTCACGTAATCCATGTATTCTAGCATACTCAACCATATTCCAGGCATTATCTCTCACAAAGAAATAATCTGAAACAAATATTATCATTTAAGGCATTTTTCATCACTTTTGACTCACATCAAATCCAATATGAAAAAGTAGTAGGTTATTGTTATTAGCTAGTGATCCAAGAGAATGACAAATTTAGTGTTCCTGGAAATGAAAGAAAAGAATTGGGATTATTGTGAATCGTTCCAGCCCACAAAATAAATGTTTTTTGCAGGGTCATTAATACATACAAGATTCCTTCAAAATGAGTATTAACAAATGATATTGTTGTACGACCAGGAGAAATCACTTCACTTGACTCTTGAAATGAAAAATAGTGCATGAAAAAAACTGAAAACTATAACAAAATGAAAATATTCAAAGATAAACCGTAAAAACTCAAAGACAACAATGATAACAATGTACTCGAGAGTAGTTCGAATTTTTGCCACTTTGGCGCTGGCATCTAATCTTGAATTGCCAATATCGTTAGGTCTACTTTGATAAACCCTCTCCTTCGAATATCTAGGAATATCTGCTGACCTAGGTGGCCATTCTACGCAGGACCTTATCTACCACAGTAGAGAGATGTTTGATAGAAATAATTTCTCACATTGATACTGAAATGAGCATGAGCTCCATCGTGTAGTAACCATATAAGATCATGAGGGATGGCTGGATTATTATCATTCGGATAGGGCTTTGTACGGATAGCCAATAACCAGGGATTTGAACCTGATACTAAATCCAGTATAATTGATTCATGGTACACTGGTAGTTTTTGAGGAGGACTTTTAGAAAAAAAATGTTGTGTAAGCAATGGAAAATGGTGAAAATTCCCAGGAAAACTCGGGAAATCAGTATTGCATCGATAACTTGGACTAGGTTGAAAATTACGATATAATATATGGGAATAAAGTTATAGAGCGAAAATTGCTTCCTATAAGAGGTAATGAGCTCTGATTAATATTATCAGATTTCCGCGAGAACAACTCGGGATAACATAAGATTTACCTGGAGCTCGACTGAAATCTCTGTATCTCCCTTGTTTCAATTCGGAAATTCATAAACTAAACGGTATTTTGAACAAAATCAGTCCAACAATTGTTATACATATCTGGCGGGTGTCGGCATAAGTAATTGTATTTGAGGTTGAATGATTATCTCTGATGAATAAACAATACAAATTTCAAAAAAGATTTACGTTTCATTATCAAATCAGCTCGACGAGATGAGTTTGCTCGTAGATTCAGTGGGTCAAATTTGTACGAATCAGATATAACCTGCATTCCATATTCATCTTGGGTCTGACCAAATCAAATTTTTCTGAACCCACTATTTTTCAGTTCTTTCATTTTTCATGACTTAAGTCTTTGCAACCGACGTAAATATATCAAAGTGAAAAATTCCAAAAAGGCATGCTTGCCAATTTATTGCTGAAACACTTAACTTTCAGAATATAATATATCAAATATCTGATAAACGATGTTTTCATTCATCATTTTTGAAATTTTCCGGAAATTTCCCAAATTCCTTCAAAATTCTTCTGACAAGTCACGCGAGTTTATTTCACAGACTATAGCTTTATGAATGCGAAAATATGTAGTTGAGAATCTGCTACCATAGTAAATACTGGTATGCCGACTTCGCGAAGGATTGCTCTTGAAAGGAATGATGGGAGATCCAGGGCCATTGAACATTCAGCAGAATTGAAAGTGCACCGTATTCGTTGCTAGAAGTATACCAAGCGTACTAGAAGTAAAGCACTCCAGCATAATAATGGCGAATTTCCTCCAGTTCACCCAAATATTCTATTTAGTTCACCCGAAAAGGAGAAGTGCTGGTGGATTTGATTTTCAACCACATTGCTTCTTTTGTGATGAAAACCTGGATAAGCAGAACCCGGCAAAGAAAAAAATGAAAATATTTTCAGTTTGTAGTGAAGATTTTCAGTTCGCTTTAACGGATTATTACTGCAGATCTTCTGGCTGCTAAACCAAAATATCATTCCAACTGTTACCAAAAGAAATACCCCGATCAATATAGTTGAAGGAAAAGGGGAGAGAAGAAATGTAGACGAGTGGATGACAAATTGTTGCTAGATATGAATATCAGATGCTAGTTTATGAAAGATTCTCCCGTGAATTTTGGGTACTGTTGAGAATTAAAATAAACATCGTTGAATGATTGCAACTCTCTGTTCTTAAAAAAAATGTGGATACCTTTTTTGTGGACCATTACACGCTTTACAAGTTTTCCCCAATTCATTAGATCGGAATTTTCAACCCTTTTCGAGTTATTGGAGAAATACTGATTTTCCGAGTTTTTCCGGAAATTTTCCCCACTTTCCATAGATGCTCGCGTGCAGAACATTTTTTTTTCTCAAAGTACCCTTTGAAAACTACCCGTACACCAAAAATCATCTCTATTTGATTCAGTGTCAGGTTTTAATAGCACTTTAACTAGGGCACTTTAACTAGGTGTTTTAGGTACCGAAAAATATGTTGCTTAAGAATGAGGATTTTCAGTTATTCATAATGCGACACTGAGTTTTGCATCTTCATCCAATGCTCGACTAGCTTTGGGCATATTCTTCACATATCCTGGTTCAATAAATTCTACTCAAGGTCGATTGGGTAATTGTTCTACCGGAATACTTTTGATTGAATACATCAGGTAATTGATAATTCTTGTCGAATTCTGATCTGATCTCCATATCCTATCATCGATACTTCTTTTCGTCTATCTGATAAGCTAGCCATAACGATATTTCAGTCATTTCAGATTTTGTACTCCACAAAGTGTAAGAAACATGCAGGGCAAGACCGCACCAAAAGCCCATACAACTGCAGCAAAATAGCATATCATAGTTCGCAGGCAATATATCAATGAGCATGAGATATATTGAGGATATGCCGTTCTTCGGAGGAGGAGATGAAGAATTAAAAAAAAGTTGTAAGAAACTGATCAGAAATACGAAAAATTCCTTTTTTTCTGCCCCCACCTGTGAAGATGATTATTTCTTTATAGTTTACTAAACGGATGAGTAGGCGATTCCAGTCAGCTGAATCGTTATGATGTCATTCCCACAAGGTAGAATATAAATTCCACCAATCACAGAAAACAAAATACTTGGTTACCAGGGACAACCTTGCAGAAATGTCAAAAATTCTGATATGTCTGCCTACAAACACGAAATTCAAGTTGTTTCATTTGAGCATAAACAAATCTACTCATATCTGAAATATTCTCTCGTTGTGTGTGGGATTGAAGGACTCACTTACATCTACTGTCCACAACAATAATTCACTGAAATTTTACTGTCCAAATGGACTAGTTCGTTGAAGTGTACGCCCTTTGAGATGGTCCACTTTACAGTCGTAGCTTCGAGTCCCACCAACACCGATTTTTTTTGTACTCTCTTCAATTTGACATTACGAATTTGATTTGTATCGTTCAATATTGAATTTAATAAAGTTTTTTCCTTTGAGTTTTTCACGAATATTGAAAAAATACTCTATTTCTAAAATTGATCAATTGATCAATATTGCCTTGTGGAAAGATCCTTAGACCCACTAGTAAAAGAGGACAGTCAACATCCTGCTTTGGATATTACGTGTGAATTGAACTTCAAATCTAGCTCGAAAAAGAACTTTGAATTATGTTTTCAAGATGCATACAATTTTAAAAAAGCTAACTTTCCGCTAATGTATGAGCTGATATCTAATGTTGATTGGAATTTTTTGAACGTATTCGGCAATGCAGAAGATGCCTGTACATACTTCTACGGAAAATTGTACAATGTTTTCGATCGTTGCGTACCAAAATTTTCTATAAAATCGAAAAATGAATACCCAACCTGGTTCGATACTGCATTGATCAAGAAAATTCGCATTAAAGCAAAATGTTGGAATAAATACAAAAGATACAACGACATTCACTCCTTTCACGAATTCAAACGTCTCAGGGCGGAAATCAAAAAAGACATTGAAATAGCTTTTGGGAAATTTATTCGTAAAACTGAAAGTGAGATAGCACAAAGTCCGAATAAATTCTGGTCATTTATAAACAACCGAAGAAAATCTCATGGAATTGGAGATAAAATGGTATATAAAGATAAACTACTTAATAATCCTCCAGATATTCTTAATGGCTTTGCAGACTTCTTCAGTAGTTCTTATACAGTATCAACATCAAATGATCATGTGAACAACACTAGTGATACCCCTTGTCTAAATATTGATAATATCAATACTGAAGATGTCTATCAAACCTTAAGGAAATTAAAGCCTAAATTCACCGCAGGGCCCGATCATATTCCAGCATTCATTATAAAAGATTGTGCTTCAGCACTAGCCGAACCGTTGGCTACTTTAATAAATTTGTGCCTGAAAACGTCAACTGTGCCCTCAATATGGAAAATGTCGAAAGTCTGCCCCATTTTCAAAACAGGCGATAAAAGTGAGATCAAAAACTTCAGACCAATCTCTATTATATGTAATTTTTGTAAAGTGTTTGAGATGCTCCTGGAGAAACTAATCTACTATCATGTATGCAATATTATAAGTCCTAATCAACATGGATTTATGAAAGGACGATCAACTGTCACCAATCTTGTTACAGTTACACAGTTTATTTCCAATGGTATCGACAGTCGGTCTCAGACTTTTCTAAAGCTTTCGACAGACTTGACCATCATATCTTGCTTAACAAGCTTTCAGATTCTGGTTTATCCAGTAACCTTGTTAACCTCTTCAAGTCCTATTTTGAAAATCGAAAGCAGTACGTCCAAGTCAATGGCCTCAAGTCTGTCGAATATTTAGCCACATCTGGTGTGCCGCAAGGTTCAAATCTGGGACCGCTACTATT
Source organism: Zygogramma bicolorata (assembly GCA_032362365.1). Classification (NCBI taxonomy): domain Eukaryota; kingdom Metazoa; phylum Arthropoda; class Insecta; order Coleoptera; family Chrysomelidae; genus Zygogramma; species Zygogramma bicolorata. The sequence continues at coordinate 98,244 of JAVJAQ010000987.1, forward strand.
CAATATCTTTATCAATGATATTGCGAATGAAATTGATGTTGACTTTCTCTTATATGCAGATGAGATGAAACTCTTTCACTACATAACTGGTCTAGAAGATTCCGAACGCCTGGCTTTAAATTTGAATCGTGTTGCTGTATGGTGTCAAAAAAATAATTTATCTCTCAACATCTCTAAGTGTAAGGTAATGTCTTATTCACTGAAAAGCAATCCGATATTACGCAATTACACCATAGACAATCAAGTTCTGGAAAGACCTGATACTATTACTGATCTGGGTGTGATATTTGATCCATCTCTCTCCTTTAATGAACACATTAGTAAGACTCTCACCAAGGCTTATCGTATGCACGGATTCTTAGTTAGAAATACCCGTGATTTCAAAGAAGTTTCAACACTCAAATTGTTATTTTATACTTTTGTTCGGTCTAAGTTGGAATACGCTTCCATTGTGTGGAGCCCCTTTTATCAGATTCACATAGGTCAAGTGGAAGCCGTCCAAAGGCGTTTCTTGAAATACTTGTCATTCAAACTCGACGGTAGGTATCCTACTGTGGAAGTATCCAACAGCGATTTATTTAAAAGGCATAATTTTTGCAGTCTCGAGGTAAGGCGTAAATATTTCTCATTTTTATTTTTATTTAAAGTCATCAACAACATCATCACCTGCTCTCAATTACTAGAAATGTTGAACTTTCGTGTTCCTAGAATGACATCCAGAAGTAATATCACATTTTATTTAAATTCCCCACGAACAAATGTAATGAAGAAATCCCCAGTATATTCTATGTGCGACACCTGCAATTCTGCTAACTGTGTTTTAGATATCTTCAGTTGCCAGATTATAGATATCAAAAAACATTTTCTAGTTAACTGACAGCTTGAAATCTCATTTTTGTATTGTTATCGGTTTGCAATTTATGTATAAGTGTGAATGTGTGTGTATGTGTCTATACTTGTATCAGTATATGTATATGCACATTTTTGCTTTTTTCCCTATTCTGTAATTGGGTTCATCCTGTAGAATAGTGTATGAAATAAATAAATAAATAAATAAATAAATAAAATAAATAAATATGATACTTTGAAGAAACTTTGAAATATTCACCTTGTCGAAGAAAAACTTATTTATATAACTACTTACGGCATCGTGCTCAAACTTCGTCCTCGTGCGATTTGGCCACCATATCCACACTTGTTGTACAAACTACCATTTCATTTTGAAGAAGGTTACTCCAGTGCAGTATTTATTTCGACCATCATTGAACCTCTACAGTTTATTCCAATTGCCACACGAAAGACACGCATTAAAAAATATTATTGGTTTGTTTTTGCTTCAAGAAGACATTGTAAAGTGAAACACGTGCTGCGATTTTGTGGACCTTATTTATTATTTATATTAGGCATTACTTTGAGAATACGGTGTATACCAAAAGTCGAAGATTATGGGAATAGATGACTGCTATATTTATCATTATAATATTCCAGGAAATTATTTTCTTGAAAAGAAAATTTAATTTTGAGTTGTTCTGTTAATAACTGTAACTCCATAAAAAATTATGGTAGGTACATTGGAAATCCACACCCTGAAATTGATTTAACTGCACCTAAATCACCCTGTGTATTGCAGTGGCAACCCTCCCTCTTCATCAGCAATACTGAATCGAAATAATTTGCATAGAATTATCATAATGCATATATAATTGATGTTTTGGCTCATTGGAACCGTATGACTCGTTAATTTCTGATTTGAAATAAATCGACCATGGCACAAAATTCAAAGTCATGATCACTTTTTTTCAATAGCTATCGAACTGATATTACTCTGCCGATTTCTTTGTCTCATTCACCATTACGTAACAAAATTCGACAATCCTTTTTGCGACCCATTTGAATTTGTTGTATTAATCATCATTTGCGGATATTTACGAAGACTCATTTATCGATAACACTGAGAATAGGAACAAGCTGGTCAAGGATTCAGGGCAGAGCAGGATGTTGAATATGTGGAAAAAAAACTTAGCAAAAAAAGTGAGGTAATTGAAATAGTTGTTCAGTGACCAGATAGAAAAAGTATCATTTTGTATAACAAACCCGTTTTTTTCGGGACGAGACTAGCGTAAGACAAAACTGAATTTTCAATCGTGTCTTACACAAGATTTTCTCTACGACTATCGATTAATGTACACTCAACCCATGTGATCTTAAACAGTTAATTTGACACTTTACTCACGGCCATTACCCAGGCCCAGTGCACATAATCATTACCCACGGTCGGTTTGAGCTTCTTTAAAGGTGCATAAATACGATAACTTGTATATGTTTTCGATAACTCTTTATACAAATATGACTATTCAGCCAAGGATACCATTTTTTCAGTCACATATGAGTATGAAAATATCTATCCATACCCAATATTTCGTAAAATTGCATTCCTCACCCTGGTATATCAATAGTCGTAGAAAAAGTATGGTATGCAACTCGCCTGGAATCGTTATTTCCCTCTCGTATGACTGCAAACGAAATGTAGAAACTGTGATATACGAGGGGAATAAGATATGATCAAAAGGGAAGGAAGTCATATGATATTGTAGACCATTACTGTGCCACTTTGAAATTTCAATATTTTTAGAATTCAATAATCATTTTGATTGCTTACAGAAGACGTTACAGAGGAAGGAACGTGTTATGAAGATATTATGCGAAATACCTGTGTTCACAGTTATCACAATTATTGAAGGTTTGGGTGCTATCAGGATTGAAAAATGAATATCTATCAATTATTTTTATTTCTCATAATTGAATGATGAAAAGTGACCTATTTTATAACTTTTCATGGAAGGTGAGGCACTATAACATTTAAGTCAATTGTGAAAAGTGCCACATTATTCGTAATTCTCTAGGGCCATGTTGATATTAAAAGCAAGTCAAAATTTCAAACATACGTTATATGTTATGGAGGAAATTTTCAACTTGCTTTGAAATTCAACATGTTTGGTCCTAGTATTACCACTTTTATATGTCAAAATTGAAAAATAGTATATTCAATCAATCAATAACATTTATTGCATATAAAGAAGATAATTCTTATTATGAGAATGTTTTATTACAGTCTAGCAAAATTAAATGTAGGGAAAAAAAGTATTCCAATTCGATAGGAAAATCACAATCTAGATTACAAGATTTGATTCATGCGCTAGTTACGATGTTATTCCAGATAACCATGGCATTCCCTCATTAATAATAAACGAACGTAATTTCAACATATTCATCAGAGAAAAGACCAGTTTTTTCATGCTCTGAAAAGATGCACAATTGAGGAAGTTTATGAGGTCATTCAGATCATGCAATTGCTGAAATATCTGACATTCCCTTATTCCTCCAAAAATTGGGCAATGAAGTAGTAAGTGTTCTAATGTTTCCTGTTGTAAATTACAAATTGTACAGAGCTCTTCTGCATCAATGATATAACAGGAACCTTTAAAAGTGAATTTTAATCGTTTTCTATTGCTAGTTCTGATTTGTGCAATTATTCTTGTGAAATATATTGGACAAGACACCTTAAGGTATGTCTGACCTGTGGAACTCAGCAGTAGGGATTGAAAAATTGAAGGATAGCTTGATAATGACAGTTTTTCTAGGTCGTTTCTACGTAATGTGCTTTCATAACTGTCTAGAATGTTTTGTGATTTTTACTTAGTGGGATTGTCTAGAAATGCATCCCACCGATGACTTTGGTTCGAGAAAGATAGGTATTCCTTCACCTGAAGGGCCCAGTTGAATTTGGGGTCTGAGTTCAAGTAACGCAATCGAAGGAAACAAATTTTTGGTAATCGAGTGTTTTTCAATTTTTTTATTCTTGAGAGCCATGAGAGAGATGATTTTGAAATTACGCGACTGAGATTATATGTCCCAGTTTCGAGGCGAACAATGTAGGGTATTTTTAGACAGAGATAATAAACGCTTGAAGAAAAAGACTTGTATTCGTTCGATTAATTCTGGGTAGCGTAAGCCCCAGATGCCTATTCCATATGACAAAGACGATAGGATGATGGAATCATATAATTTTATCCTTGCATCCCAAGAAGTTGTTTTCGTCCTGCACATCAAGTTCATAACTGCACCGATTGCCTGAGTAGCTTTTGCTACTGCTTCCTTAGACATTTCCAGAAAACAAGATGAGGACGAAAATACAACACCTAAATAAGTGAAATGTTTGACGACCTCAAGAGGCTCATTGTTAAGAAAAAACCTACATTGATAGTTTGATTTGTATCCCCCTCTACCGAATATCATTATTTTAGTTTTAGTCGTGTTTACTTGCAGTTCATTTTCCTGGGAGTATTCTTCGAGCACCCTTATTTTTTTGGTTATGTCTATTTGTGAGTCACTTAATAGGACAATGTCATCTGCATACATCAACATCATCACATCATGCTTGCCGTCTATATTTACCCCTGTGAGAACTCTGGAGTTCTCGATGTCAGAAAGAAATAAATAAAATAAAATTGGACCTAATGATTCGCCCTGTAATAAGCCTTGAGATATATCATAAGTTTTAGAGAATGTATTGTTCACTCTAACAGACATTGTGGCGTGATCATATACAATTTTGAGAATTCTAACATAATATTTCGAACTGATACCTACCTTGTATAACTTGTGCCATAGCAGGAGATGATTGATCGAGTCAAACGCCCTTCTGAAATCTACAAAATAGTATATTGTTTACTAGGTAAATGTCCAAAGTTCCTGGTCGACTGTGGAAATTGCTAGGTCGAGAAGTACGCAAATCGTTTGAAATTCGACAGATATTGATTATTTTGAAAATATCGCGAATTATTTTATTCACAAATAAATGGCGCTTTGAGATTCATAATAAAATTACTTGGGTTACCATGGAAACTGTTTTGAATCATTTATATAGAACACTAACATTTGTAAGGAAATATCATTCCCTTACAGTAAGGAAACAATAACCTTATAGTATGGAAATCTTCTTTGAGAAATTTTGACTGGAACGTCAAAATTCTCTAGCGATTTGCGAAAAAATACTTTATTGTGTGATTTTTACTAGACAGTTCACTAAACCACTATAGCTGCTTCACTATACATTAGACTCTTACTCTAACTACAATTGTATTACCATAGGTACCTGTGTGGTGAAAATTACAATTGAAATGTTTTTAATTCACGTTCAATTACGATACTAGTTTTCTCTCAAAAACCATTGTGTCTCCAAAAAGTTCAAAATCTTGATGTAAACACTCGACATGCTCGACAGAAATACTCCAAGTGCGATTAGAGAAAATGTACCTCAAGGACTTGTTCACACCCACTGAACGGTAGTTTTGAAAAAAATACAATATTTATTTTTCTTTATAATTTGCTGTTCTTTGCTTCATGACTTCTCCTGCTTTGCATACCTGAACATTACATGACGATGATCATGATAATGATAATAATCGTTTTGCCACACAAATTGATTAACGAAATAAGTAAAATTGGCAAGAAATATAGCGTTTGGCAATGGACTCTTCAAGATTTCAAGGATTAGTCGGTGATCCAAATTTGAGATGAACTTTTTCTCCTGATGTCATACATTTAACACCGATCCTGCAACTTTAGCAAAAACCATGTTTGGTGTGAGATAGCTTCATAATTTATTAACATACCCACTGTGAAGTTCAAAGGATAATTTTCTCCGAGCGAAACAACCTTGTCTATGTTTCACAATGAAATACTATTCCGGTGAGTGTAAATAGCGATCTATTAAAAAAAGTGATTTCTATAAAATTTAGCGCCTGTGCATCATGTGGACATGGGAAAGGCTGTTTGAGATAGACCCTCATGGACATTACAACTAATGGACTGGCCTCTATGACAGTTTTCCATATAACACGAGAGAGAGAGAGAAAAAGGATATGCGCATTGAAGTGTTATTGTGAAGGACAAAATGATTATTCTATACATGAATTACTCTATCCTTCTTAACCTCTTTATCTGCTACATTGAGGAAGGGATTTGCTTAGAGGTGGTTATACTCAAAGTATTCTATCTTGCTTATTCTGCAGAACTCTCTCTCTCCCTCTCTCTTTTAGGGCCAGGCATGAGTTAAAATGACTAAGTAGATAGACCCTATTTTCCTTCTCGTGGATGAGTCAATAATTGCTTGTTAATTTTGCGATAAAACTTCTTTCAAAGGAGTTTAGATTTTTTTTGTTTCTGACTCGCAGGAAAGACAACAAGTAGCTCCCCAAATATTGCTCACCTGCTATTCTGGTCCATTCAAATCTGAAATTTTTGTGTCAAATCTTCAGAAAAGTATGTTCTGATACTCTACATTTTCGATGATATCTCCTGGGAAATGCTGATGATAGTTTATTCGTCTTCCAGATCATATGCATGCTATTAGACACGTCAAAATTTGAATGATTTCATACATAGTATACTGCAAACGCTACGTTGAAACCATACCCATACATTCTTACGGATGTTCACGGGATGTAGGTCGTAATTCAATAGCTGTAGTACTTTTATAAAAACAAACAGATGCATATTCAAAAAAACCTTGTAATCATATAATTGTTGGCATAGAAGCGGCCAGATGAAAATAAAAGTAATAAATAAACGGATCATCAGAAAAAAGTTGCTCAGTTTTTTATTTTATGTCTTTGCACCAAATTACAACTCTCGATCATCACTTGGGGGCCGTTCATAAAATACGTTCGCATACAATGGGAGGGGAGGGGTCTGTCTGAGTGTGACAAGATGTGACAAGGGGGGACGGGGGGTATACGGCAACGTGACGTTCGCCGTTTATAATTTTTTGACATAATCGTTAGCCAGCGTAACCACTTTTGGTAGAAATCTACTTTTCTAGTAGATTTCTGACGAAAATTGAAAAATTTTGGTATGAAAGAAATCTTCAGTAGATTTTGGTGGAAATCTACATGTGCGACATCTTCTAACGAATTCCTAAACTCGTCAGATTTTTTTATCAAATCTATAGTGACTCCACATCTTTGCGAATGAATTTTCAATTGAGAATGCGAATTAATCCCGTATTTCACTATATGAATGAAACAAAATACAGCGATTTATTACTGTTTCATTGTGTTATTGAGCATTGAATCTTCTGATTATGTAAAATATGTATATGATTGGTGCAATACCGATTGTAGATATTTCGGCCCATTTAGAAAATCCTTGGACTTCTGAATAATAGAAATATTATTTATTATTTATATGTCCGTTATGAAAGATATAGATATTTATTGATTCATTTGAATTTTATTATAATAACCAAATAAATATTTTTAATTTTCAGAATTTGTGTACTATCATTTAGACTTTATCATACTCAGCAGGAAGGGGTCTTAGTTTTTGTGACGAAATATTTCTAGGGGGGGTCACAAAAAGTGTGACACAGCGTGACAATGGGGGGCGGAGGGGTTAAAAAAGCTAATTTTGGTGTGACGTATTTTATGAACGGCCCCTTGTCAAATGTTTCATCAAATTACTTTCATCGTCTTATTGTCCAAGAAATATAATGGCACCTCCAGAAATCAGTTTGTTTCGAATGCAACGTTTTTTTAGTCTTCCTGATTGAAAAAAATGAGTATTTTTCTGATGATCAATTACCCTAACAACAAACTGATATCACTCGAACTCCACGGGCTTAGGCCTTACCTTTTATATTTATATCTTACTATCCTAGTTAGTGCAGACATGCACTACCTACAGATGTAATGAGACCCATATCATGAACTTTTTATAGCTCTCATCTTTTCGAAAAGTCGAAGATTTGCAAAGCGTTTCCCTACATTTACATTTTCTGATTTCATCGACTCTCTCTGGGATATTTCACTTCAGCTTCATGCCTAATTATTTTTGTTTACAATCGTACTTATCTTTTTTCACAGAAAAAGTTATAGGCCTATGGACGAGAAAATGCAGTGCTGCCATTTTTTGTTGTGATTTCGTATCATTGTCCAAAATATGTTGAGATCTTTAAGAAAGGGAACATACTCCTTTTAGTCCAGTACGTGGTGGTTTTTTGAATGCAGAAGGTGGGGTAGTAAAGATTTTTCAATATGTTGTTAGGCTTGGGGCCCTAATGAATAATCCAAGTTTTCGACCTCGAGGCGCATGCGCTCGAGCCGCCATCTTGGATTTTTAGTACAAAAATTTAGTTCATTGACAAGAACTCAAAAACGGTGGCTTTCACGACGAAAGACGTGCTATACAAAGTTGAAGAAAAAATTTTCTACATATTTGCACATACAGCGTTGATTTCAATATGATTTGAATTTGTTTAAAATGTTTGTTTCAGTTATCAACAGCCAAATAACAAAATATAATACTTTTTTTTCAAATAGTGCAACTTCACGGAGCTGTAACTCCTAACATACCTATGTGTGCTACGAAAAAAATGTAGACACAAAAAATGTAGGGAATTTTGTTTTCTTCAACTTTGTATAGAACATCTTTTGTAGTGAAAGCCACCGTTTTTGAGTTATTATAAAACAACCAAATTTTTGTACCTAAAATCCAAGATGGCGGCTCGAGCGCATGCGCCTCGAGGTCGAAAACTTGGATTTTTCATAAGGGCCCCAAGCTTAAAAACATACTAAAAAATCGCTACTACCCCACTTTTTGCATTCAAACACCCCTTTTCGGTACCCACGTACTGGACTATTTTGAAACATCGTGGAGTTTCTTCATGATACAAGTTGAGGAAATGAACTGAAAAAAATCACAACGACTGTGACCTTGAATTTGGTATATGTGGAAGAATAGACTGGTCAGCAAGATCTCAAGACCGTACTCCGTTGGATTATTTCAATAGAAGTTCAAAATTCATTCCAACAGAGCAACCAATAGTGAAGGAATAATCAAAAGAATATGTGATGGAATCATATCTGAATACTATGAAACATTCTTGCGAGATTTTCGATATCGTCCTGAGTATTGTCATGCAGAGAATGACAAACAATTTCAACTGTACATATTTTAAACATTTCGAACTCAAAGATTCATAGAATAGATGAATTAATTTATTTTCGATAATTTTCACAAACCTGTGTGAAATTTATACCCACATGTGAGCGATGCATGTCTGAAATACGGAGGATACGAGAAACCTAATAAATAGTATGTTGGTTCTGCCATAAAAAAAAGGTCTCGCAATAAATTACTCTGATAATGTAGGTGAATGTTCTTTTTTATGAGAATTGATGGTACGATAGGAGAACAAATTTCTAGAGAATATTCAATTGTTCCTCTCTTCATTGAGTTACATTTCTTGTTAATTTATTCGGAAGAGGAAGCCGGAAGAGTCGCGTCGAATTTCCCAACTCTAGAAAGCAATTATTTCCCTTCATTACACAATGATTCAGTAGATCGAAAGGAGCTGGAAGGAATTTCATTTGGTGCCCGTCAGTTCAGCAAGTGTTAATTACTTTTGTTTTGTTTTAGTAGTTCGTCGTTAAAATTCCCTCTGAAGATGAGCTTTGTGGATGGTAATGAGGTCGGTACACGATGACTGAGTCTGAGTATGATATCGGTATTCTCAGAAGCATGTCTGGAGAATCGATTGTATTCGCGATAGAAAATAAGATCGCAGCGCTAGCACGGAAAAACGCGGAACTGTCCATGGTTAAAAGGTCATGTTTACATTTGCATGTGTATATATGGAGCTTCGATATTCTCATGTTCCTTTTGTTCCTGAAATTTTCAATTTCTTATTAATTTCTGTGTGAGAAGTGACTCAATCGACAGTTGAATGCTTGAAGAACATTTCATTGAACGAATTCGAAGGTTTTTTATTATCAGAACATGGTATAATTCGAAAGACTCTAGGTTGTTTCCAGATGAGACTTGGATTTATGAGTTTCTGCTATCAAGTCGGGTTTACTGAATGAATATTTCATAATTCAGTGATTAATGTACACCTGAAATAATTCGAAATTACTTTTCTCAACTGGAAAAACTTACTTTGATCACTTGAATACAAAATTTATTCAATGTTTTTGGGCAATAATAAAGTATCAAAAGTGGCAGTTTTCAGCTGGTTGATGTGATTCTCCCTAATCAGAATCATGCATTACACACTAAAATTTAGTGACTAAATTATAAATTATCACCCATACCGTAGGCCGTAGAGATTGTATCAAAGATTAACTGGTTTATATTCATACAACAAAAAGTAAATGTACGCTCACAATAAATAAAAAGCAACAAACCTTTCAATTATTTCACTGGAATATTTACAAACTTCTCGAAAATCTTCACAATCTCTATTTGAGCTCTAACACAGACAAAAATCATTAAAATAAAAAATGACTGAAGAGTCAACACAACAAAACATTGAATGTTCTCACAAAAGTCGATAGGGGGCGTATAGCTTATTTTCTATAGCGAATTGAAGGAATTCTGTTAATTACATTTTCACTTGACATTATTATAAAGAACATTCTCATAATAGTTATTCATTTACCAGAGACATAATAAAAAGCGGGTGGGTGAGGTTAATTATTAAATTTAACATCGATTTACGGTCGTTGTGCACACAATGGTTTATTGTTCACTTTGAATCTAGAAATGGTATCGTTGTCACCCGCTATATTAAATTATTATTTAATGACCATACGTATCGATTGAGTTGAGGATTACGCCTGGTTCAAAAAGAAAAATCTTCATTCATTATATTGTTACATTTCACCTAGCGCTCTCCTAGTGCCGGCCCTGACCATATCGTAAACGCAAGGCGAAGGATCGCGTCGTAGCGAACGTCATTTTCCAAGAACTGTGATTGCCGCCTGGAGAATTCGAGACACGTCATCGGGGCTTCTCTGGAGGATTCTCGATAGGTATGCAGACATATATAAGGATCGCGATAGCGCGGCGGAGACAGAGTTTTTAAGTGGGGAGAATTGGTATTACAGAGAGTTAGTTAGTGAGAGAACTTGTATTCAGAGCTAAATGGAGCGAGTTTAGTAGAGCTAAGTGGAGAGAGTTTTGTTATTGCTAAGTGCAAGGAGTTGGAGTATAGAATTTTTCGTACAAAGAGTTGTAGTACCGAGCATTGGAAAGTTTTCGGAGCGATTTAAATGATTGTGTTGTATTGTATTGTGATAGAGAGTTATAATAAAAGTAGTTTAGTGTTGTTTGGTGTTTTAATTGACGAACCCAAGGATATATCGTAACAGTGGTATCAGAATTGGCATTCTCCAAGGGAGAAATCGTAACAGTGGTGTCAGAAGTGGGATTTTTGCTGGTAAATAAAAACAATTTATGGTGAATATGAGTATGTCATACGATACGATGGAGGACATGAAGCAACGTATCCGAAATCTATTTGAGGATTATGAAAGACGATGGCAGGAAGATGAAAAGCGACGGCAGTTGGAAAAACAAGAAGAGGAAAAGCGACGACAAGAGGAAAAGGAATTACAACAAAAGCGACGACGGGAGGACGAAAAACGACGGCTGCAGGGGATAGAACTAAAAGAAAAGAGACGGCAGGAGAAAAAAGAATTAGAAGAAAAGCGGCGGCAAGATGAAATAAAAGAACGAGAAAAAGTAAAGAATGAACGAGAAGAAAGACTCTAGAAAATTCTCGAAGATGAAAAGAAAGAACAAGCTGAAAAAAAAGAGAACTTGAAAAGAAAGAACGAGAAGAAGCACTCCAGAAAATTCTCGATAATGAAAAGAAAGAACGGGAAGAAGCACTCCAGAAAATTCTCGAAGAACAGAGAAAAGAACGAGAAGACCACCAGAAAATTCTAAAATAACAAATCAATGAAATAGAGAAGATAGAAAAACAACGGAAAGCAGACTTCCAGAAGGTTCTAGAACATCAGGACAAGTTCGTCGACAAAACCGGAGTACGAATGAAATAACTGAAAGAAGCTCTGGAAGAACTGAAAGAAATTCTAAAAGGAGAACTGAAGGAAAACGTCAAGAAAATTGACGACGACGTCAGAAGGGAAGTGCATACAATGCGAGAGGAGATGAAAAATGAGTTGAGAAATGAAATAAGAGGTCTAGAAAAGCAGATAGTTCTTCTCAAGAATCAGGATCGCCAAAACAGTGTTGCCACATCAGGGATTTCCGTAAAACCGCCGACTTTTGATGGACAGTCGTCTTGGTCCATGTATCGTCGACAATTTGAGGCTGCGGCAGAAAACAATGGATGGGGCGAAGAAGAAAAAGCTACGGCACTCATAGTAGCTTTGAGAGGGCCAGCTCTGGGTATATTGCAGACGATACCCATAGAACAGCAAAAGAAATATGAGGACCTGATTTCTGCACTAGAGTTGAGGTATGGCGATCAACACCGAGAACAGCTATACCGGGCACAACTGGAGACTCGCACACAAAAATCAGGTGAGAGTCTGCAAGAATTTGAGACAGATGTTCGACGCCTAATCCAGCTGGCGTATCCAGAAGCGCCCGGAGATTTCAAGGAGCAACTAGCAGTGCAGATATTTATAGACGGACTGAGAGACCCAGAAATCCAAAGAACTTTGCGACTTACAAGTTTCGAAAGGAGTAGCGATGCCTTGGTATGCTCGCTAGAAGTGAAGGCGGCCTTCAACACCTCAAGGCCGAAAGTGCGAGCGGTAACAGTTGACTATCCCGAACAAAGATCTGACGCGGCGAATGGTTCATTCGAGAAAGATCAAATCATTAATAAGTAGAATGAGCACCCAGAAGAAGAGAACGTGCTATAGATGTGGAAAACTTGGACATCTTGTAAAAGACTGTTGGGTTAAACTGCCGCAGAGGATTTGCTATAGCTGTAGAAGGCCGGGGCATTTCATAAAAGACTGCAAGGTGAGAATGCCACCAAAATCCATCTCACCTGCAAGGACGCCGCTAAGTTCGCAATCACCTGCGAGGTCAAGGTCACCGAGGGTCATCTGTGTTAACAGGCTAAAAAGAACATCTGAGAGCCTCACTATTCCAGGGAAATTGAATAAAATGGACGTAATATGCACCATAGACACCGGTGCTGCAGTTTCCTTGGTACGCAGCGACATCCTTCGGCCTGGAAACGTAAAGCCTATTTCATCCAACGTCGTGATTCGGACAGTCACTGGTGAAAACGCACCTATTCGAGGAGAGGCTGAAATTACGTTGATTCTTGGGCGACTCACTATCACAGGTACAGTCTACGTCGCAGATATAGAAGATGAAGTCATACTCGGAATGGACTTGATCAGTGACCATGGACTTTCATTCGACAATGAGCAAAAGATCATAAGGTTCGGAGAAGAAGAATTTGTCCTTACAACTCCAACGGAAAGGACGAAACCTGCCAAACTGCGATTATTGAAAACTGCGAGAATCCCTGCACTGTCGGAGGAAGTAGCTCGTGTCACAGAGAATAATGTCCCTGAATGCAGCGTCCAGCCATCGGATTCCGGACAAGTCCGGGTGAAGACAGAAAAAGCCATCCTTGTAAGAGCCGCCAGGTGTCGCGTTGGAGGTACAAGTGACATCTCTGAGATGAAAACAACTGGAAGGGCTGACTTGGTCAAACAAGAAGTCATCAGTGGCCAAGTCCACTTGATTCAACAACCATCAAGAAGAGTTCCATTCCCTAAGCGACAAGAGATGCTAGAGCGCATTGACAGGAGGAAGTGGAGAGAGTTTTGTTATTGCTAAGTGCAAGGAGTTGGAGTATAGAATTTTTAGTACAGAGAGTTGTAGTACCGAGCATTGGAAAATTTTCGGAGCGATTTAAGTGATTGTGTTGTATTGTATTGTGATAGAGAGTTATAATAAAAGTAGTTTAGTGTTGTTTGGTGTTTCAATTGACGAACCCAAGGATATATCGTAACAGTGGTGTCAGAATTGACATTCTCCAAGGGAGAAATCGTAACAATATGAATCCATAAATTAGCTATAGAAGCTACATTTGAATTCATATTCATTCATAGTTGTCATCAACCACGACAAAGCAAAGTTGGTTATTTCGTAACGGGAGTAATTGACCAGGACGGTATGGACAGATATTCGTTTGACATTTCTTGATAATGACTTAAAAATGGAAGTCGAAACGTCGAACAAATCAGAAGAAACCAAACGGTTAAAAAATCCCGTAAAGACTATCTTGCATAAACGAAAATCCGTGAAAACATCCATGTCTACATAACACCTGAACGGGAAGGACACATCTTTAGAAAACGGTGAGTGATAAAATTATCGATAGTTTCACACCAGTTTTCTCGTAATAGATTCTTTCGTCGAATGAGAATTCAGGAGAAGTATTATAAATACCAGAGTCTTTGGCGAACAAACAATTGAAGTATTTGCTTTGTCTAGGTTGATCATTACTTAAGGAAAGTAACTGGCCAGGAGGAAACGACTAATATTCGTCCAAAATTTCTTGTGAATGGCTTCAAAATGGAAGTCGAAACGTCGAACAAATGAGAAGAAACCAAACGGATAAAAACCTCGTAAAGACCATGTTGCATAAACGAAGATCCGTGAAAACATTTGAAAACATAACATTCCGCTAGAGCATGATCATCTTCAATTTCTTTTTTTTTTATTCAATAAAACAAGGGGTTCACAAAACCGCAAATTCTTCCACTACAGTAGCGACAAAAAATCCAAACAGGAAATTATATTAATATGGATTTTCATCAATATCTGCGGTTTCTGATTACCTTCATGGTTTCATCTTATACGATTGAAGAATGAAATATCGAACTCTGAGACTGGAAAAATGAATATCGAATTTGATACAATTGATTCATTTTCCAAATACTTGATTTTCACTTCACCCATAGAAGAAATGACTCACTGAATAAACGGTCTTTCATTCTTCTACCATATTACAGTAAAATATACTGATTAGATCTATTATTTTCCATTCGTTGATCTACTATTTCTTTGCCGATCTCACCTTGCCTATTTAGGAAGTCGAAACTGAGTTGGAACTATTTTATTGCAATTTATCTTATCTATTCTCAATGATTTATCCTTGCCCCTCGGTACCATGATATTAATCGCAGCTTGTGAAACCTATTAAGTTCTAGTGTCTCAATTTTGCTGACACCCATTTTATTCGTAACAGACACGATCTACCAATATACCGGATGGAAAAAAATTACTAGGAATATGCAAACTGTCCTTTTTTCATATTGAAATTGAGTTTTGGTTCAGAATGATAAAGTCTGCACCACAGAAACATTTTTTGTCGCGAATTAGTTGTTACTGTTCGCTTGAGAAAATTAGGCGAATCTGGCCTCTCTTTCAGTAGTCCCGTGCTTCTCTGGTACTGTCAGATTTAAGTTCTTCAATTCAAGAAAATCCTTGTTTTTAAGATTTTGTAGGACTCGGGAAGTTGTCCAGTCACCAGTTTCCTGCCTTTCCATAAATATATACTTGTCAGATAAACTGCCATACATACTTCGATAAGAAATTTTATCTACACCTGTACTCTAATAATAGTCTTATATGCCCACAACCCGTTTCATAATGAAATCCATTACGATACAGATTTTCATTACGATACAGATTTTCAACCAATAGAAACCCTTCATTTTTCAATCAAGCATGATGTGCAAGCTTTGCATTTTGACGTTTGTCAAGTCAAAATCAGTAGGTATTGAATGTTTGAAGAATTTAGTGAATTTTCGATTATACCATTAATTAAAATTTGAAATACGATTGATCACCTATAATTTGTGTTCAATATAAATACCTAATGATATAATATTTTTAGTTATTCATTATTTATTGGGTGTAGATAAAATAGCGTATGCAACTCTCATGTAATGGTTATTAATACACTCGCATAAACCATACGAAACTCACCTTCGGCTCGTTTCGTATCCCGGTTTATGCTCATGTATTAATAACCATCATTACACGATCGTTGCATAATATACTATTATGGAAAGGCAGGAAACTGGTGACTGGACAACTCCACGATCCCTACATGAAGCCTAGAAAAAATTAGCTGTTTATTACGAAAGTCTCTGGTGAAATGAAGGAGAAGAATCTAAAGAAATGTATAAAAACTTACACTGGACTCGAACAAAACTCTGAACAAGCTGAAATTTAAGTGAAGAAGCTATTCACTCTGAATGCAAGACGCAATAAGTAGTCATTTGTAGTAGGTGCAGTACCAAATTTGAAAGAGAGACGTTATGATCCAAATTTCTAGCCTCAAAACATCTCTTTCAAAAGATTTCATTTCAAGGTAGATAGACATATACAGAAACCACCTCCTTTTTGAGAGAAAATATGAATATTCATTTCGAAAATAGCAAAAGTATAAAATTTTCTACTACATCAAAATGTACAGTCATTGGGTGACAGTAAAAACATGTAGCAAAAGATAGTGGAAGATTCGAAATGTCCAGTGATATCTGACAGAACATTGGCAAACACAAGACAATTTGAAATATTATAAAATTCAGGATTTCAACCTGGGATCCGATTATTGTTGAAAAAAGATCAACATTGGGGGTTCAGAAGTTTACGTGTTAAAAGAAATTTCTTATGCAGTATATATATAAATACTTATCGTTGACGTTTCGGAAGCCCCCCCCCCCCCCCCATTTTCGCATGTATGACAAACGGTTATTGTGGGTTATCCCTAGAAATAGATATATACGCAGACGTTTTTTGTAGATCTTGTCGAGCACATTATTTTGATGTATGTCGTAGGGTTCAGCCAGCGAAAAATGTGTTTCTTCACGACATTACATTAGAAACATTCGAAATTATCAGTTTCTCTTTGCATTATTCATATGAACCTTCCCCTTGAATCACTCTATCTATTGAAAAGAACGCATCAAATATGTTGCTACTTACTGGACACACCTTACCAAATATAAATAAAAAGGGTCACAATATAATGAAAAAATGCAGATAACTTCCTTGAGAAAAGGTTGATATCAAATGAATTATATCATGTTCAAAATCAACAATGAATTAGAAAAACTAATATCAGTATTGATGCTCACAAGATCGTTTGTATTACACCAGTGAGATTCTTAGGGATCCATATTAATGACACAATGAGTTGGGGAATTCACATAGACAATCTCTGTACCAAGATTTCCTCTGCGATACGACTTCTGAAGAAAAATGTTGATCAAGTTTGTTCCGTAGTTTCCTGGGTTTGTAACCTACCACAAACTGAAAAAATAAGAATTAATATTGAAATCTATGCAAGTGTAGAAGGGCAGATTTTCAATCTCCCCAAAACGGTTTCGACTTTTCAGTCAAATTTGAAAAGTGCCATTTCATATGTTCAGATAAGAGCTCCATTTCATTCGTAGTTATTCATTGGGTAAAGGGTCAAAAAATTGCATCAGAACCTCTAACCATCAATATCAAACTTCAACAAATTCCATGACAATGGCTCTTTCACCGAAGAAACATTGTGAGTCAACAATTGTTTTAATGTGTACTGGAATCGTACGCATACCCATTGTACGTTCCATTCTACGTTCGACCTTGTTTCAGTTCACGAATCCTGATTTAGAACTCACGGTCAAACGGTGGTTCTCCGAGACCTTCAACTTCATTCACCCGAGAATGCATTTCTAGAGAAGGAATTGCATTTTGACCGGGCCATAGAGAACCCTGCCCTGCGTATAAACGGAAATCTTATAGTCATAATTTATTGGATCTCTTTCTCTAGACCTTAGAAAAGAGATCTATCACCGCTACGTTTTGAAGCAGAGCTAAATTCAGTCGATACTCTCAAACATGGAACTTTTCTTTGATAAAAATGTAGACTATAGAAATATGACATGCTCTAAGATTTTATTTTTTTTACAGGTCCTGGAAAGAGCTGTAGATCTTTCTTGGATGAGAATTGATTGTTTGAGAGATTACTTTTGGTTGTCTCATCCCAACTCCTTTTGGTAGGTTTGTTCGAATAAATACATTTGACCGATTTGAACTGATCAGAGGCATGCGCAGGATAAATATCGTATTCCAATATATATTTTGCGCATGTTGAAGCAACTAGAGTGGTTACCAATTAATTCTTTATCGTCTACCATTAATATTAATTTTCAAAATAAGAAATAACATTTCCCTAACATATTTACAGGAAAATGTTAGGTACAATTACCAAATCCATGGATACAATACAAGATCCAGAACTGAGTTCCATATTCAACAAGTCACATCATGACACACCCAAAATTATGTTTTTTTCAGGGGACTTGATAGGTAGCTATAATAATCTGCCAGACGATATCAAAGGTTTAACATCTTTGACATCCTTCAAGACGAAGTTGAAATCATACTTTCTTGACCAATAAAAAATCTAGTAGCCACTTTCACATTTTGTATAGTTAGTTTTAATATTTAGTGATGACAGGTTTACAGGTTTTTATGTGTGTGTATGCGTGCAAATAGGTGTGCATATGTATGTTTATAAGTGTTGTATATGTATCTGCGTATGTGTGTAAATGATTTTTTTTTGACAACGTACACATGCCTCATATGGAAAGAATACTTTGCAGTAAGTGCAAGAATGTGAGATGGTGATGAGAAACGTATGCTTTTTTGATTTTATGATGTAAAAAAGGTATAATGGTCGCCGTGATTCACTTCCTCATTTGTATTCTACACATCGGAATAAAAGTTTTTCTGGGAATATTATTTTAACGTGAACGTCAACTCCTCAAAAAGGAACAAATTTCAAACATGTTTCATCATGCTTCAAGATCATTGCGTGAAAGATAATATGTATAATAGATCACATATTCTTCGGTACTGCACACCACATGTCTTATCTGTGGCTTATTTAGACTTCTGGTGAGTACAAAGTGCGGGAATATCACAATATCAAAATTTTCAAATCAACAGCTATAAGCAACACTGAATGAAAAATGAAGTGAACTGTAAATAACTAATCAACTCAAAACTACGATGAACAATAAGAGAACTCAAAATTAGCTGGAAGTGGGGTCCAACTTTTACGAAAAAAATTTACATCAAATCTTCTCACCATTTTTGCAATGGCTAACAATTGGCGTCAACTAGCGTTCAAATAGAGAAACACTCCACGATACGTGAAAATGTCGTAAACGTGTCGCCATGTAATTCTAAACAATATCAATAACATTTACGATGCAGAAAAACTCAAAGTCGTCTCCACAATTTAATATTCGAAAGATGTCAGTACGGTGATTCAGTACATGTTTCGAACCTACATAGGTTCATCATCAGCTGAATTTACATTGAATTATGGAGATGAAAAAATTGAAAAAATTGCAAAATCACATGGTGAAATTCAAAAGAACATAAAAAATTTTTTAATGACAATTATGATTAAGTTGATATTAGGGGAATTTGGGACATCCCTATGTCCCAAATTCAACTTAATCATAATTGTCATTAAAACATTTTTTATGTCCTTTTGAATTTCACCATGTGATTTTGCAATTTTTTCAATTTTTTCATCTCCATAATTCAATGTAAATTCAGCTGATGATGAACCTATGTAGGTTCGAAACATGTACTGAATCACCGTACTGACATCTTTCGAATATTAAATTGTGGAGACGACTTTGAGTTTTTCTGCATCGTAAATCTACTACACTCCACTTTGAGATACAATGGACTTCTACCACAGGTTAATATCAATAACAATTGCAACACCAGGGTTTTTGAACATCTTACGTCTATTTTTTCTATGTCAGTCTGACAGTTTTTAACAAGTAGTAGGAGAGCCCACGATGCTAAATCGGGATTTACTCGAGCGTCATGGAGACCTATTGGGTTGTAAAGCTCAGATGATAAAAAAAAAATGTTATAAACCTTTTCATCTGTGGGGGAGCGGCTATGGACTTTCAAAAATGTAAATAAAAACTGTGGCATGGATACTCGAGAGCGTCAGATATTGATATCACCTATGTCCTACACATTTTTGAAAATGTACGGATGTTAATCTGATTGTTTCCATGATAGGGGTGGTCGTACGTAAGGGTTGAAAATGAAAAAATAATTTTCTCGAGCGCGTCAGATTTTCTGAGGGGATGTTAAGTGAACCTTAAAAAAAGCTCTTATATAATAATCTGACGGTTTGGATGTGACGCAGACTCGCGGCCGTTATTAGAATGTGAAAAAAAATCGTCATTTTGAAATACACAAGCGCGTCAGATTAAGATATATATGCTTCATCTTTACGCCATAGACGTTGCAGTCTCATAATCTGACGATTATCTGGGATGATTCGCCTAATATGCCAATTTGAATTTTTTTTAATAATTGAACTCAATTATTTGAAAACCTCAGGAAAAAGCATGCAAATGAAAAAAGTGTATGTTTTTTTAGTAGAATACTTATATTTATGCTGGAAATAATTATTATAAGCAATTGAATTTATAAAATTTAAAACGTTGGATATTCGTTGTAAACAATATCATGCCACCAACGAGTCTGTGTGATCAACTGTCAGGGCACAGTGTCAGGGCATCATGGCAACAGAAATCAGAGTGGGGACGGAGTGAGAAAGCAATTGATAGAAAAAGAGTGAGAGAGAAATAGAAACGTGGAGAGGGTCATCACGTAGCTGCACGCATTGAACTTTATCGATGAATTTTTATTATCTCAGCTTGTGGAAATCGTCAGATTATATATTTTTTGCAATTCTTGAATTATTTTCTTCAGAATGAAAATAAAATTAGCCGCGCTTGAGAATGTCGAGATGACGTTTTTTTTACAACTTTGTAGGCCTCCTCCATTTTCAAGTCTCGAATTGTCAGATTAGTGGAATATACACGTTTCAGGATGTAACTTACTCACCCTACCTTAATCTGACGCGCTCGAGAATTTCAGATAATCAATTTTGTTTTTACTAATCTGATCCTTTATCCTTGAAGGGCGGCCATATATATAGGGCTCATATATGATGGAAGTACTTAACCGGGTACAAGGTATCCCCCTGTATATTAATCTGCCGCTCTTCAGTAAATCCCGAAATCCCCGCTTGGGCTCCCCTATTATATAGGGCATGGTGGCATTGGTATTTGGTATTAACGAAATCGATGCTGCTGAAAGTTTTCAGGTTTGCAGAATGGGGTCTTTTGGCATGTAAGAAGTGGTTGACAGAAAAAGTACCTGATTTCTCGACGTGGCTGATGACATATTACTAAATCCAACTGGACGTGGTTCTGAAGAATCTATAAAATTGTATCGGAGTGACAGAAGCAAGCATTTTATTGAAAATGAACCCCTAATATTTTAAAAACAAATGAAAATATTCCAGTACCGAGTAAGGAAGTTGAGATGATGTGATCCAGATATGGCGAAGGCATAAGAGAACAAAATGAAATCATATTCGACATAGATGCTTTAAAGAAAAATGATTAGTTCAATAAATGACAGCAGGTGAGCATCCTGAGACAAAAGTATGCAGAAAAAGTTTCCAGGATCAACTTCCCACATGTAGTCTACCCAGAAAAAAACGGACCCACCTCGTTACATCG
Organism: Zygogramma bicolorata; assembly: GCA_032362365.1. Classification (NCBI taxonomy): domain Eukaryota; kingdom Metazoa; phylum Arthropoda; class Insecta; order Coleoptera; family Chrysomelidae; genus Zygogramma; species Zygogramma bicolorata. The sequence continues at coordinate 119,726 of JAVJAQ010000987.1, forward strand.
TACATTTTTTTCAACCAATCCCTGAAAGCTGAATGTCAATTCCCTTCAAAACATGTTAATCGTTAGACAATATCTGATATTACCTAATGATCTCAAAGTACAATGACACTATCATTCAAATGGCCTCTCACTTCCTTTCATAAATCATGTTTAACAAATGCGAGCCATTTCAAATTTGGTGGAGGGCCTTGATTTCAGTGGGAAATCTCTGGTGCACACATTTATTTTAACAATTTTGTAAATATATGCACATAATACCATTGACATTTTCAAGGTAAGACATGAATGAGTGGATGAAGAACTAATGACTATAGTATTGTTTGAATCTCATTATTTGGTGGAGAATGGCTTTTTTTCAATAGTTTTCTTGCGTTCTCAACCTATCACAATCTAAAAAAAAATTAATGTTGGAATCTATACTATCCTTTTTGTAAATGTCAAAAAATTGAGGTTGAACATATTGAAAAATTAAATAATAAAATACAGTTCAATAAACAATTGAAATCGTTCTGTATCATATTATGTTTCATGAGTTGTTCTAGTCTAAGAATATCATGTTCAAATGTTACCTTCTTCCTTGGTGGAATTGCATTCTCTCCTTACCATAGCATACCCTGCTCATATGGAAGTTTCGATCTCAAACCTTTGGGAATGATTTTATTATCCCGACATTTGCAAGGAAAAGTAAAACTACTATGGGAACTCGAAAGTTTCTTACATACATACCCTAAACTTTTGAAATCTCCTACACATTGCGGCCCATACCGTGATTCTAAGTACTGTTTGAATGCCATCATTTTGTAGTCGGTGGAATATACTCATAATGGAAAGTATTTTCGATAATTTATGAACGGTACGAAAAGAAATATTTCTCTGGAAAGAATGGAGTTTTAAAAAACTTTTTACTTCGACCTTTTTGAATCTATTCAATTATACAAAACTCGTCTGAAAGATGCAACACAATAAAGATTGCAAATATTCTCGCATTGATATAAGTATATATATATTTGAACGTTTGGTTCAAGCACCGAAGGGAGTGTGAATATATCAATTTATTCAAAGCGGATCAGCTCAAAATCGACTTTTTCAAAAATGATCGATCGATTCATGTATCCCATCCACATACCCATTGAGGACATCAACAGATTATTTTTTTAGCGAATCAAATCTGAATTCGAGAGTGAAACATTATTTGAAATTATTGATCGTTAAGTTGACCAAAATGACATCCCTCGCACTCGTTGCACGTTAGGTTGGATTAGGGAAATTGATCTCTATAAAGGGTTTTTGGAAAATACTCTCCGTTTTCCTTTGTGGTATGGAGAAATATTCTATGAATGATCTATTTGATTCTAACTCTGTGTGATTCGTATAAAGATTGAGAAAGAAGTAACTTTCATGTGATTTAGAAAATCCGTTCTGCCTTATGCAGGGGAATATTCGTATCTTTTCGTATTTTCTTCATTTGTTATAGATTTTTATTTGACTGTACTGTAAACTTTTGTTTTTCGTCAGAGAATGTTTGCTTTTTAATTTTTTTGCATCTTTCAGATGAGTTTTGTATTATTGAATAGATTGAAAACGACAAAGTGAAAAGTTCTTTAAAACTCCATTTCCTCCAGAGTAATGTTCCTTATGTTTGATGCAGTTCATAAATTACCGGAAATACTTTCCATTGATTAATATATACTTATATTTCAACGGAGAATGTTTGCTATTTTTATTGTGTTGCATCTTTCATATATCAGATGAGTTTGGTATTATTATATATATTCAAAAAAGACAGTAAAAACTTTATTCTCTCCAGAGAAAGATTTCTTGACTTTGATGCGGTTCATGGATACCCAAAAGTATTTTTCAGTAAAAGGTAATTCATTCCGCATCCATTTGTTCAAGTCTCACCTTGAACATGTCAATGGTGTCGTGCGTGTATAATTAGGAAATGATTGAAATGATTGTGTGCACCAGAGAGACTTCTGCTATCCCACTGACATCAAGGCCCTCCGCCAAATTTTAAATGGCTCGCATTTGTTAAACATGATTGATATTTTGAAGGGTGAAAGGAAGTGTCCTCGAATGATAATGTCAATGTACTTTGAGATTATTTGGAGGTAAAATCAGATATCGTCCGACGATTGAAAAATTTCGATAACATGATTCGAGGGGAATTGACATTCAGCTTTTAGGGAGTGGTACGATTTAGCGAGGTGGTTTCGTTTCTTTCTGGGTCGACTACAGGTGGGAAGTTGATCCTACCATTTTTTTTTGTATACTCTTATCTCAGGAAGCTGACCTGCTGTCACTTATAAGATTAATTATTATTTTTTCAATGTATCTATGGCGACTATAATTGAATTATGATTGGTTGTATCAGTTATTATTTTCTGGCTTAAATGACCTCTTAAGTATGACAAGACGCATAATCAGTGGCGGATCCAGGATCAGGTCAAGGGGGGGGTCTATAACTCAAAATTTATATATATATATATATATATATATATATATGTATATATATGTATATATATATATATATATATAAATATATATATATATATATATATATATATATATATATATATATGTATATATTGTTGTTCTAAAATTGTTCGTTTTCGTTAACCAGCTGACGAACGTCAACCCTCATAAGTCGAAACTTGTGCGAGCAATGGATCAACGAGGCCTTACCTTTTAACGTGCGATTACCCAGCACGGTGGCCCGGCGAGGATTCGAACCCCGGCCTTCCGCTTGATAGGCAGATATGCTAACCACTACACTACCGAGACCACATATATATATATATATATATATATATATATATATATATATATATATATATATATATATATATATATATATATATATATATATAAAAGGTGAAAGAGATTGACATGAAGAAAATTTGAAGGTGTAGCCATGAGAAGTAGGTTCGAAACTTTACTCTTTTCAAATCGAATCGAGTTGATTTAACCTAATCAACAGCATATTCCACTCATACATAGTATATTCAAATCGTTACTGGCATATACAATACTCATCACAAATGTAACAAGTCTAATTTTTCAAATACTGCGCCAAAAAGGATCCAATGGCAGCACTGTCACTACTGTTAGAAATTTCTCGAACTCTTCCTCGATAAGCCTGACAAGTGTCAATTTTCTTTAAAGTGTCATCGAGAAAAATTGCAATTTGATAGTTAAAAAAAAGCATTTTATTTTGAACCTACAACATGAAGAGGGCTCTATTTTCATTTTTTACTCGGCTTGATCCAGCGTCTGAACCGACTGAAACAGAAAAAAAAAAGGAAAAACAATCGGTGATTCCTAAAATTTCAATCGAAATTTGTTTGTTTGTTTGGGTAACATTCAATCCAGATCTTGTTTGTACTATTTTTAATTCTAGAGAATTATTTTTTCAGGAATTGGATATCAAAAAACCTCGAAAATATACTGATGTTTAAATGTAGCCTGCTCTTTAGTTTTCAATGAAATGTAATAATAATTATTAAAGTTCTTCAATTTTAAAGCAAAAAAATTTATTCTGTTTTATTTTTTTGTCTTGCTCATGTGACATTTTTTCGTTAACCCTAACAAAATTTGGAAATAAGGAGCCGATAGAATTGAAAAAAAAATCCTACATTTTCCCAATGGGGGGGGGGGGTCAGACCCGAAACCACCCCCTGTGGATCCGCCACTGCGCATAATGGTTCATAGTCTAATATGGTACAACGTTGAATACTTGCAGCAGTAGTATTCTTGAACAGTGGTAGTTTTGGGAGTTCATTCTACTATAAAATTCCCACCCTCCCTTCGATCAATACCGAATAGATGGTGGTGTATTATTTCGATACCAACCCTAGTCGCTTTTGTGATTGTTCCGTGTTGCTGCCAAAATAGTGTAGATAATGTATCTTGTTTTGAAGAATATTAAGAAAATTGTTTGTTTTTCTATATTCAGACAGAGTTGTGCATGAGAATTTGTTTTTGTCGAAGATAATGACAGTAGCATCGAAAAATATTTACTTGAGGCTATATGAACATTTCTGAATCATGAGATTTTTGCTTGAGATTCTTTCATAATTCTGATGAGCAATGTTTTCGTTAGTTCTGTATGAAATAATCAACTGCATTTTTAGGGCACGGCCAGCTCTTCGGGTTGATTGACAGTCATTCGATATCTCAAATCAAATCAAATCCTTTATTTTCCTTAAAATGACAAAATTTTCATTTTGTATAGGAATAGTCAGCACTTATACCTAACTCACAGAGACTACTAAAAAAAAAAGGAAAAACGAACAAACAAATATCTCGACAGTAAACACAAGCACAGTGAATCACAGTGAATTATATAAAAATTCGTCTAGTGTATAAAAACAATTAATCAATAAGAACGACTTCAATCTTTTTTTAAATAACGTTAAGTTTTCTGCTTTCTTGATAATATCAGGAAGATTATTGAATATTTTAGGTCCAATGCATTTGGGGGCCTTTTGAGTTGTTTTATATTTGGCTGCCTTAACATGTATCATTTCTTTCTGACGTGTGTTCTTCTCGTGAATATCACTATTCAGAATAAAGTCGGTCCTATTGATGAATACAAAGACTGATAATTCATATATAAATAGACTTGTGAGGGTCAGTATTTTATGATTTATAAAAAGGGTTCTGCATGAACTCCGTCTGGAAGTATTGAATATACATCTTAAAATAGCCTTCTGTTGAATAAAAACCTTCTTACACATTGTTGAGTTGCCCCACAAGCAAACTCCGTAACGCAGCCTGGATTCAACCTGAGCATAATATACACTGATCAGTTGTTTATTATTCAGAACGTTTCTCAGGTTCCTAAAGAGATATACTAGGGAGCACAATTTGGAAACCAGCTGGTTGCAGTGGGGAATCCAATTCAGAAATTCATCCATTTGTATACCCAAGAATTTCACCGCATTATGAGTGCTCTGTAAGATGGTATTATTGAGATTCAATTGGATTGTTTCAGTTTTATTCTGATAATTATGAAAACGAATAATCTGAGTTTTTCCGGCATTAAAAAAAAGATCTTGTCTGTTGAAGTATTCAGAAGTCAGTTTCAAGATATTCGTACATTTTTGTGTTAAAGTGTCAGTTTGCTTGTCCGAGATCAATATACTAATATCATCTGCATATGCGGTAAATAGTGAGTATGCTATTTCTCTATCAATGTTGTTGATGTACAAGAGAAACAAAATTGGCCCCAAGATAGATCCCTGTGGTACACCCGTCTGAACCAGTTTCATTTCTGATGTTGAAAAGGAAACCACATCATCATGATTGAATTTCAGTGACACACATTGGTTTCTGTTGCTAAGAAAAGAGGAAACCCAGGCATGTGCATTTCCCCTCAAACCGTAAGAATCTAGTATATCCACCAGTTTTAGGTGATTCACGCAGTCAAAAGCTCTGCTCAAATCGCATAAAATGGCAGCAGGGCACTCGCCTTTTTCAATAAATTGTACCAAATGTTCATAAAAGTTGAGCAAAGCAGTTTGAGTCGATTTTCCTGAGCAAAAACCATGCTGCATTGGTATTAAAATATTGTGTGTTCCAAGAAAGTCGTTCAGGCGCTCCAGGAATGCGTACTCGAAAATTTTCGAGAAGCTCTGTGGGACGGTAATTGGTCTGAAATTTTCAATATTTGATAATTTTTGAAGCTAAGCAGCGCCGATCGCGGTAAGTACTTGGATAAGTGACCTCGTACAGGGAAAGACCGCGTTGAAAGTCCATACAACTGCAGCGAAATAGCATATCATAGCTCGCAGGCAATATATCAATGAGCACAAGATATCTTTGTTATTAAGACCTGTTATGTTCAAAGAACAAAGAAAAGTCTCTTTCACCTCTCTCGGCAAGGAGTTCCAAAGCTCAGCTCTTCCATTGAAAAAGATCCCTGAGCAAGATAGGTTCGACAGGTCTCCAAGTTCACAACAGAGGATAGGAATTATGTACTCGTCGAGTCATCCGTATAGATATTGCCAAGGGTGGAACGATTGATTACAATTTAGGGGAGCACCGACCGTGAAAATATCTATAGAATAGAATAAAATAGAATAGGAGAGAGACAAGTCTCTGACACTTCTACGATGTTCCAATAAAGTGAGCGAGTCTGTGAGCGAAAAATCACTAACAAGACGGATTGCCTTTCTCTGAAGAGAATCGAGAAGCCTCATTGAATGTTTTGGTGCCGAACTCCACACATGAGAACTGTATTCCATGATAGGTCGTATCTGAGCCTTGAAGATCATTAGAAGCTGAGAAGAAGTGAAGTATTTCTTCGCACGCAATAGTAATTCAAGTTTCTGGGAAACATTTAGCTATCGATCTCACATGTTTTTTCTGTGAGAGATTATTACTAATTGTAATTCCAAGCATCGAGATACTTGACTTGAATGTTTTTTTGAATTTTCGTTTCTTGAGCTGGCATGGGGACTGTGGAAGAGAAACTAACGTGAAGAGTTCTGTCGTCCGTTAAACTATGTACTGAACAAGATGTTTCCTCGAGCAAATCATTGATATGAAGCAGAAACAAAGTGGGCGCCAGAACTGAACCCTGCGCAACACCTGCATTTATTGGAAGAATAGCAGATGATACTCCATCAACAACCACACACATACACCTATCAGACAAGAAACTCTTCAACAAAGCACACAACTGAGGAGGCAAACCATAAGACGGCAGTTTAGAAAGGAGACCCCGATGCCAAACTCGATCAAACGCCTTCGAAATATTGAGTGCAACAGCTATCGTTTCTCCGAATTTTCCGATTGAAAGTTGCCAAATATAAAAAACATAAGCCAGTAAGTCACTGGTTCATCTTTGATGGCGAAATCCGTATTGTCGATCATTATTTATTCTCGATTTCGCTAGATATAAGCTTTATATTCATTGCTTTTTCCATGGCATTCGAAATGATAGAAAGCAATGCAATTGGTCTATAATTACAAGGTAAACATTTTTTCGTTTTCAAGGAACTGGCTGAATTCTTGCTGTCCTCCAGGACTTAGGAAAAACCCCCAAGTTAAATGAAAGGTTGAATAATTCGCAAAGTACTGTTTACAATTTGGGGGCACACACTTCAAGAACAATTGCTGGGATTCCATCATATCCGCAAGCCTTATTCGTCTTCAGGTCCATTAAAATATTTCTTATATTTTGTTGGTGAAAAATTATCTCAGGCATCTGTCAACAGGCGTGATATTCGGGGGATCTTTTCCCGATGAGTCCAGAGTAGAATTTCCAGCAAACATATTTGCAAATGTATTTGCTTTTCGTTGAGCAGTGGTGGCTTGTGATCCATCTTATTCAGTTGAAGGGGGAAATGAACTAGGAGTGAAATTTTTTGCTACAGCTTCAGCAAATGACCAAAACGAAAGAGAACCGTTTGGACGTACAACAAGTTTTGAACGAATACACCTATTTCCTGCGTCAACATAATCAGATCTCGTCTCCAAACTGGGGTCTTGACGCCAGCGATTGAATGCCGTTTGTTTGGATATGCCGTCGTTCGCAGGAGACGTAAAGCCGGCGGTCTCTAGTCCATGGATGTTGGGCTCGTAAAAGATCCCTACTTTTGGTTCGAATACCAAAAGGTTCAGCAAAAATTTCCGGTTGGGGGAAGTTTGCTCACCGGATCCGGTGATTGGCCTTGGTAGCGGAAAAAGGCTGACATCAAATGAAAGTAACAAAAAACTGCATTTTTAATATTCTAGATCTGAAGAGAAAATAAAGATTATATTCAATGCAAAAAACTTATGAAAGAGGTGAAGTCTAGGCAACCGAAACCCAGAATTACAGCAAACATTTCCTTCGATGTGTAGAACTGATGAAAAAGTTGGAGTCTAGGCAACCAAGATACAGAATTATAGCGACATTTCGCTTCCTCCTAGCAGTCGTGCTTTTGAAAATTGGCAGCTGACAGCCATGAAATCAACATCTAAGGTTCCACTATTATTGGATTATACATGACTGATAGGACCTAGTATTATCTCATTTTCAATTACAATCATATAATAAATGGAATTACTATTTGAGAAATTTGATATTGACACATTCTCACGAAACTGCAGCTGCATGAACAGTTCTTTGAGTTTGGTGAATAAGTAGGAAACATTCTTGTTCTCGTTCATCATTGAAACCTCGTTCTTAAAATTCTTCGTCATGAACAAGACTTGTAAAATGCTATTCATGTAGCAAGTTGTCGATTATCTTCCTAACTGGAATTTCTTAACGCATAAATATTCCAGATAGCAAGATAATCCAGAATAAAGACGTGAAAAGGGTACTTGGAAAAAATGTGTTATTAATTGGATACACCAATTAGGAAACTGATCTTTGACCTTTTTTTCTTCGAAAATTTTAATTTGTATGAAAGCAGTAACAGTTAGAAAATGTTTATTAGTGTGTCTAGTGACATAGATCCATAATTTAATGCATAGATATCTAACGAAACAAGCTTGTTTATGTTTGAGAATGAAAAGTTATCCTAGAGGGGGAAATTTTATTGAAAACTAGTCTTACCTTCAGTTAGAAATGCAATTTAGCGCTCGATCTGACATAGGTATAAGCAAGAGAGTAGCAGATTTAGATAAACTCGTTTCTTTTGTGAATAAATCAAGTCTATACATATTTCATATATATCAATAGAGAGCATCTGCTCGTTTGAATGAGTTTGGTACTCTTTTAACATTTATTCGGAGGAAAAAAAGCCGATATTCTGCCTTTCAAAGTTTCCTCCTATCCACAAAATAATGATTTTCAATTCACGTATCCTTCACACTCTGTCCACTTCTCCACCAATGTTTCAGCGAATTCTTTGATTCCTTTTCAATTCTGAGTTCAACTTATCGTTTCAATAACAGAAAGTACATCAAGAAATCTACTGTTAACATAATATTGCACGATACATTCATAATTATATATTGTTTAATTTTCGTATTACTCCTATATTGAATAAAATTTAATGAATTTACCAAAATTCGTTTTTCAATAAATCAAAAAACAATTATTCTTTACAACCTGAGTGAAATAATTACATTTTAATCGACGGGAGTTTGTCGTAGAGATTCGTTCTTGTGATGTATCTTCTCTTTCGCACTCTATGATTTATAGGGAAATAAATGGCCCTCATTCCCAAAAAAAAAACGAATTATTCCAATATGAATCTCATAGAACGGTACGAGTTTCCTGGAAAATAGACGTAAACAAAGTATATCAACATGAGGACTCGTATGTTTTACTATTATTGTAATGAAACAATTTGCTCTGTGACAAGTTCGTAACTTAATTCAACGAGATGAATTTACGACCACGAATAATTATGCAGATATGAAATGATAATGTTTATTCTGACTAATTTGAATTGTGACCGGAATCATAATGAACAAGAACAAACATTTTAATTGTCAATGAATATTTTTGCTTTAGGAGATATTGAACCTTCAAGGTATTATTTTGGATATAGACCAAAATTTGATGAAGAGGGCATTTCGTTTTGTTGTAGAGTTCAGATTAACTACATGTGAGGACTTACCTAGGAAGTTCGAACGGTCAAAGGTTAGGTTAGGTTGGGTGTTCCATTTTATATGCATTTTTTCAGGCCTATTATTTCATATCGAAATATTTGGTTTCCAAGTTTTTATGGAAGTTTCGAAAGAGTTTACATAACAGAGAGTGAAACCACCATCCACCAAGTTAGTATCTTTAGAATTTCTTTTCCTAATAACGCTAACTTGGTGGCTGAATTGTCTTCTCCTGAAGATGCCAACATGGTTAGCGGGAACGGCGTCGAATGCAAGTAATATCAGTTTGTTGTGACGGTAATAGATCTCTACAAAATGCTTCAATCGGAAAAAGGTAATAACTTCCTTATCAAAACAACAAAAAGTGAGCCAATAGTTCCACCTGGTTGTAGCTTTACAGAGTAATCGCCACTGCCGTTTAGCCTATTTCTACCAATAACTACTGAAATCAAAATGTGAAAAATAAAAAATTCAACACTACACTATTCGATATCGTAACCCGCCCCTGTGCAACAACAACACTTCTCATAGGTATCGAGTTGAATGTAGATTAAACTCTACTCCGTACTTTTGCACTACAGATATTTCCATGTCATGCTCTAATAGGATTCTGTTACATATAGACCGGAAGGTTATGACAGGTGACGTTCCACCATTTTTTCGTGCATGCCTTTTTAAGGCTTGATAACTAACCCTGAAATATCGAAGATAGTCGAAGTTTTAGCACCCCCGCGCGTTCTCTTCATAAGGAAGAACGCTTTTTTTCTGTAGCGAATTTTCTTGTTTTTCCGTGATATTTTACTGCATGCCATTGTAATATACGGAAGTTCAAACCAATTGAAGCTTTAATGGCATGCACCCCGCAGCGGCCCAAGATGATCAAAGGGTTATGAAAACCTGAAAAAAATTTAAGGGGAATTCCGTGTTTTCAAATTGCATGCCAATGTGAAGAATTGAAGTTTTTGTAATAAAAACACTATGGAAAAATTGGCATGCACCCCTCGTAGGACCAACGGTGAAAAATTTCCGGAAAGTTCTGTAAAATTTTAACACCGATTTTCCGTGATTCCAAATCACTCCTAATAAGGATGAATATTAATTTTGTAACGGAATAATTATCTAATTCAAATGGCATGCATGTTGAAAAAGCCCATCGTATTATAAATAATAATGAAAGTTGCAAAAAAACAGTGCAAATTTAGGTGACTTGTTTTTGCATGCCGCTTTGTATTTGATGAATTTACCATATTTCAAGTCATGAATGTAAATAGCATGCATGTATAGCTACAGCCCAATGCACAAAAATTGTGAAAAAATTGAATAAACATCAATTTGTGAATTGAAAAAAAATCTGAAAAATGCCGTGACTTCTTCTTGCATGCCGCTTTGTATTTTGTTGATAGATACTATTTTAAGTTGAAATACGAAATGGCATGCATGTAGCTCCATGAAAATTGTTTGAATAAACATTATTTCAAGTTGATGGCTGGTTGATGTTATCACAGTCCAACATTCAAGAACTGTAAGAATAAATCAATTCAAATGACTCGAATCTCCCGGTATCTAGTCTAAACGTGGCCTATCATACGTCGACTAGCACGAGAGGTTACTACTACCCTATGATAGACGCTATACGCTACGCCATAGCCTATACCACCGTATAGAAGTAAACAACAAGTTCGCTACCAGTCGGCATGATGTATCAGGTCAAGATTTTATATTTAGCTGGGCTCTAGCAGCGTGTGGTGCGGTAGGAGGGTGTCGGCTGAAAGCATTCTTGGCTCACTTGCACTCACGACTCAGATACATTGGCTAAGCGTTAAGTAAGAGATGGAGATATTAACCCAAATAGGGCCTAGTAGTTGCCTAATAGTTTAGGCAAAATTTAATGAATTTCGATGCTTGTATGCTACCTCTTTGTAAACGTGAACTCCAACAACAACTTTTTCGAGCAGCGTATATTGGACACATGTGGAAAAATTATTTTTCTCCAGTGCCCAACGTTTCTTTGAATGTAGAGGAATTCGGTTGGATACTGGAAAATGACAGCTATTCCTTCCGGTGGTTCGAGGGTGATGACGTTTCTCCTAATGTACAGGAAATTATTGGAGGTAGTAATTTTTTTCTTCACATGCTTTTATTTTTTCACATTCGATATAATTATTCTACTGAAAATTTAATTACTGTACGAACAGTTGTCTTCTACCTATATTTAACGAATACATGAAATCAAAATCATAACTGAAAAACATGTTTTTTTTTTTTTATTTTCGTAGCCTCAAAAGAAAACAGCGCTAATGACAAAGAAGTCATATCGATGTTTCCAAACTTCGATGATGAAGAGGATGAAGAATCAAATGATGACGATGACAGCGATTGCCAATCCGATATTTGCTACACAACAGAAGAAGAGTATGTACATGGCCGCGATGATGATGATGATAATGATCGTTACAATGTCGATGATGAAGCGATTGATGATGATAATAATTAATAATACTTCATGTATGAAATAATGATGCTGAAAATGATTTTCTTATTTCATTTTTCATAAAAAATTTAGAAAAAATAAAATTATTAAATCGAACGATTTTTTTGTTTATTTAACCAATTGTCATAAAGCTACATGCATGCTATTTTGCATTTCGGCTCAAAAAAGTATCTACCAACAAAATACATAGCGGCATGCAAAAAAAAGTCACGGCATTTTTTAGATTTTTTTTCAATTCAAAAATTGATGTTTATTCAATTTTTTCAAAATTTTTGTGTATTGGGTTGTAGCAACATGCATGCCATTCACATACATGACTTGGAATAAGGTAAATTCATGAAATTCAAAACGGCATGCAAAAACAAGTCACCTAAATTGGCTCAGTGTTTTTTGCAACTTTCGTCATGCATGCCTCTATTTTGCAACACCCTGGTGTGCATGCCAAATTTCCTTCTATTGATTTATGGTACGAATTAGGTATTTTTTCAATGGCATGCAGTTTGGAATCACAGAAAATCGGTGTTAAAATTTTACAGAATTTTCCGGATATTTTCCACCGTTGTTCCTACGAGGGGTGCATGCCAATTTTTCCACAGTGTTTTTATTACAAAAACTTCAATTCTTCACATCGGCATGCAATTTGAAAACACGGAATTTCCCTTAAATTTTTTTTCAGGTTTTCATAACCCTTTGATCATCTTGGGCCGCTGCATGCCATTTAAGTTTCAATTAGTTTGAACTTCCGTATATTACAATGGCATGCAGTAAAATATCACGGAAAAACAAGAAAATTCGCTACAGAAAAAAAGCGTTTTTCCGTATGAAGAGGACGCACGGGGGGGCTAAAACCCCAACTATCTTTGATATTTTAGGGTTAGTTATCAAGGCTTAAAAAGACATGCATGAAAAAATGGTGGAACGTCACCTGTCATGACCTCCCGGTCATGACAATAATAGTCAATAGCTGATTCCACGCTCATATCAAAGTTATATTAACAATCATCATATTGAAATATATACAAAATGGTTTATATCCAATTTAAGGGGAGATAGAAAGGAATATTGATAGCAAGTTTCAAGTTGAGTATAATGTCCTGAATTCAATTTTTTGGGTTTTCTCTCCTCTGTTTTATTGTTATACTTCTCCGATATGTAACTGCAATATTCCGAAGAAGCAAAATTGACTATTTTGTGAGTTATGTTCGAATTTCTCATAAATCGGAAGATAATTGAATACTCATATTAAAAATTGAATACTTCTCCTTGGTGATGTTTTGAAAGCTAGTATACCTCCTTGTTCAAGGATTTTTAGTGTTAAGTGTCATAATGTGTATCGGACCAAATTAACCAGTTTGCCTTTAAACAGGTTTTATAAGAAATTCGAGATTTTTTTCCAGAGGAGAGAAACCCCTAAAAATGGAACGGGACATTTCTTCCTCCTCAAATAACATTCAAACAGTGTTGAGTATAATGGTTTCCAGATTATCCTTATTACAAGACCAACTTTTTTCATGTTGTTTGAATTTTTGATCTGATGGATATTTCGAAGGTTTTCAACAGAATTGAAAATATTGACGAAAGTATCACAGTTTCCTATACGATTTTCACTGTCAATGGGTTTACAAATCCGCTATCCAATAGTTTCCTCAAGCAGGACAAATGAATTCCTATTCTATAATCCGTTATTTGAATCCCTGTAGGTCGGACGTCAACTATAATAGAAGTCCGACGTTCTTTGTACACAGATCCGATATTCAACCAGCAATTCATTGGTCCAAATTATCTTTAGAAAACCAATTACTGGTTAATTGCATAAGATGATTATTTCTAGGAATGGGCTATATTAATCGATTGGCAGGTAAAATATTCAACAACGGTGAGTTATTTGATTCAGTATGATCATTCAATAAGTATTCTAAATTTTCACCTCTATTAATTTCCAAACTTTCAAGAAGGTTGAGTTTCCAAACTTTCTACTCGAAATGCCCTATGTTGAAATCATTAATGAACTCATGACCTTTTCTGATGAGGTGAAAATCATAATTAGAATTTGTTTTTGAATTTTGAAAACTAGTTCGATGTTCTCTCATGCGTGTGTTGAATGATCTTCCCGTTTGACCTCTGTAAAACATAAACTCCTGATCTATGTGACGCCTCATTTTTATCTTTATTATTTTCAATATACAGTTCTTCTCTTCAATCTCTCCCCCTCTTTTATTTTCTGAACGGGTTAACTCAAAAAATTTAAACTTGGGATAATGCAATTGACACTAAGTTTAAACACGATTGAATTTCCACAGAATTTATTGTCTTGATACACTGATTTTTTTTCAAGCGAATGTAGTATAACACTAAATTATTTTTCGCTGAAAGATCCTCAAATACATTCTTTATCCATAAAGATAATTAGGGTCTACTACAATTCACCCTGATTGATAGAACCATACCACCTATATAAAGTGAGAACAACATGTACGTACATCGAAATTCCAAAACATAGCTACTACTTAACTAATTGAATATGTTCAACAAAGGAGAACTGTTAAGGTCCAATTGATCATTTAGTAAACAATTTGAACTCTTTAGTTTATTGATTCCCAATCAATATTCTAGGGTTGTATTATTCGCCAGGAATTTTCGAGAAGATGTATCACAACACCTCCTTTCCATTTAATTTTTTTTCCAGATGGCGCCCAGTTGCCGTCTTGAAATTTTCATCCGCCATTTTCACTCCAAAATATAGTATTCATTCATGCATCAATTTTATTATCCCAAGTTTCAATTTTTTGAGTTGACACGTTCAAAACATAAAAGTGGGGGGAAATTAAATAAAAGCATTGTATATCCCCAACTTTATTTTCGTACGAAATGCCGTGTTAATCTCTCCATTATTCAAGAACGTTGAAATATTCATGCTTGGTTAGCATCATAGATTAAAGAAAACAGGAGATGGAACATGAATATACAAATCAATGTGCGCTGAGCCTGCCAAATATTCACAGTTGAAGCCTAGGAGTGGGGAGCGGTACAGAGTAGTATTCAGGAAAAATATCAGCTATTTCGCCCAAAGTCGTATTTGCATTGAAATGAAGATGGTTTTCCCCAAATTTCATAAACTTTGAATAGTCCATATAACCATAACCATGAACATACACTTTCACAATGAATAGTTCATATAACCACGACCAGGGGAGTGCAATTTCATAATGAATAGGATTTCATATAAGTCAAACAAAACTCACCTCAGGATGCAAATTCATTTTCGAATCTACTGAAAATTCATTGGTACATTACGATTTTTCTAAGCATTGTATAATTATATGTTATAATCCTCTAGTATGCTACTGCCAGCAAATTCAAAAATATTACGAATGAAAGTTAAGAATATACACAAAATTGGATTATATATAGCCTGTTTCGACGATGCCAGTTTGTCGCTGCAACTTCAGAAGATTGCATGTGTTCATGCAAGTTTTTCGAGTTCCATGAATCTTTTTTGGTGCGATAAGTTGCAGCGACTTAGTTATTTCTATGGTGAATTTTTTGCCGCAAACCACAAATATGTGGTGGCATCGTTGTGAAGAATATTGATTTTGATCATTTCAATTATTTTTCGAGACTTGAGGAATCAAGTTGAGTAATAAGGTAATTTAATCACAATATCAATTATTAAGAAATGAATGAAATTATATATCAGTTGTGATAATGGAGACGTTCATCTTGGTAACATTCAGTGCTATTTATCAATATTGGCAATGCAAACTGACAGCTAGATGACATGTCTCGCAGCGACAAGTCGCCGCAAGTTGCAGCGACAAAATTGCATCGACGAAACGGGGTTTTAGTTTATTTCACAATTCATGCTGAAGTGTAATTGACATACACGAGAATATTCTTGCAGATCTTTTGCCTCGATTGTCAAAGCCCGCCTCCATAATTCTCTTCTTTCAACGTTGCTAGGAAAGGTGGAATAGGTCATGTTATGATATGATTTCGTCTAGCAGAACAATTATATCTAGATGCAAAAAAAAAACAAACACAAAATTGCCGTAAGTATTAAAATTTGTGTGGGATTTCGTGACATAACCACTTTCATCGTTTTTTTTTTATATAATCACAGGGAGTGAAAACCAAGAGCAAACTTGCAGAGGAGTAACCTCATTACGTTTTATCTTAATGTAATATGAAGTTATTGATTAGTTTGTTCACTTTTGAATCAATTCAGATTTGCAAACTGATGGAACTCCTCGTTATTTATTTTATTTGTTCGCAATATTTGAGATGGCTTGTGGAAATCAAAAAGCAAAATTCAAACGATATGGAATTGCCATCGCGATTTATCACGTTGGTCTCGTTCATCGGGGTAAGGAAAACACAAATTATTGTCAACTTCGATCGTGAAACAACTACGGCCCTGGTGTCCTGGCCACTCCCATCAAAACCATACCGCACTCATAACTGACTTACCGGAATAGATGAACAGATTTCATATCCTTCTTATAATTTGAACTGAAGTAGTATCTGCATCGCTCCACAACATACCATGACATTTTTTGCCGAAAAAGTTCACGAAACACATGATATTACACTTAATAACAAACTTTGACAAGCGTGCACATCCTTCAAATCGGTACGTTGGTGGGGATATACGATTTGATTGGCGGACCTTAGGAGTGGGAATATCAGGGGAAATTGGCAGAGTGCGCAGTTGACCATGTTCTATCTCCTGTTTTCTTTAATCTATGGTTAGCATCAATACTTCAAGGTTCTGTAATTATTCGGCTCAATCCATATATCATACTATTGAATTGCTGATATGGGTGACCAGAAGTATTAAGTATTGTGAATGGCAATATCGGTGTGGGACAGTTTGCGGTGAACTGCAAAATCCTGTTTGTGATTTATTCTTGTAGGGGTCGAATCCATAATAATAATTAATTTCAATTCCATATAACCTGGGGATTTTTCCCAAGACCTGGAGGACAGCAAGAGTTCACCTAAAAAGGGGGAGAAAACTTCACCTTGTAAATATAGACCAATTGCATTGCTTTCTATCATTTCCAAAGCAGGGAGAAAATGAATATGAAGCTCATCAAATATCCAGAGAAATCAGGAATAATTAATGATCGACAATACGGATTTCGCCATCGAAGATCAACCAGTGACTTATTCGCTTATGTGTCTCATATTTGGCAGCAATCAATCGAGAAATTCGGAGAAATGATAGCTGTTACATTCGATATTTCGAGAGGGTTTGATCGAGTTTGGCATCGAGGTCTCCTTTCTAAGCTGCTGTCTTATGATTTGCCTCCTCAGTTGTGTGCTTTGTTGAAGAGTTTCTTGTCTGATAGGTGTCTGTATGTGGTTGTCGATGGAGTATCATTTGATATTCTTCCAATAAATGCAGGTGTTCCACAGGGTTCAGTTCTAGCGCCTACTTTGTTTCTGCTTCATATCAATGATTTGCTCGAGAAAACATTTTGTTTAATATACAGTTTTGCGGACGACAGTACTCTTCATACCAGTTTCTCTTCCAGAGTCCCCATACCAGCTCGAGAAACAAAAATTCAAAGAAACATTCACGTTAATAAAATTAACGACGACTTGGCAAAAAATAATAGAATGGGGAAAGATCAAATTGGTGGAATTTAATGCTACGAAAACCCAGGCATGTGTCTTCTCAAGAAAAGCTGATCTATCATCGTCTAATATTCAGATGTCAGGAGTGACTATTCATACAAAATCAAATATCTCGATGTTAGGAATTACGATCAGTCATAATCTCTCATGGGAAAAGCATGTGAGATCGATCGCTAAAAGTGCTTCCCAGAAACTTGGATTTCTATTTCGTGCGAAGAAATACTTTACTTCTCGTCAGCTTCTACTGATCTAAAAGGCTCAGACACGACTTGTCATGGAATACAGTTCTCATGTGTGGAGTTCGGTACCAAAACATTCATTGAGGCTTCTCGGTTTCATTCAGAGAAAGGCAATTCGTCTTGTTGGTGATTATTTGCTCACAGATTCGCTCACTACAGTGGAACATCGTAGAAGGGTCGGAGACTTGTCTCTCTTCTATAGATATTTTCACGGTCGATGCTCTTCCGAATTGTTATCAATCGTTTCCCCCTTGGCGATATCTACACGGATGACTCGACGAGTACAGAATTTCCACCCCTTCGTTGTGAATTTGGAAACCTGTCGAACCTCTCTTGCTCAGGGATCATTTTTCAATAGAACAGCTAAGGTTTGGAACTCCTTGCCAAAAGAGGTTTTTCCTGAGGCTTACAAACTTCAGAAATTCAAAGTAAATGTTAATTCGTATCTCCTGTCCCTTGATTCACGTGGTGTTCTTTGAACATCACAGAGCTTCCCTTTCGTGTGAATCTGCATATAAAAAAAGCAAAAAGTAAATCAATTTCACTTTGAACAGGTATTGAATCTTCAGCGTATGATTTTGTAAAAGACATTTATTTTGATTCCAGACATGAAACGATTCATGGAATATCATAGCTATCATCATTAAGGGAATGGTTCTCAGCGTATCTATATTTGATTTGATGTCACACTTAATCTAGGATTTTCAAGATCATTAGTGAAGGATTCCAGATGTTTCACTCCACTCTAAATGTCTTGAAACTAATGCCATTTGATATGAGCGTGGAACCAGCTATGTAACAGAATCCTATTAGAGCATGACATGGGAATATCTGTATTGCGAAAGTACGGAGTAGAGTTTAATCCACATTCAACTCGATATCTATGAGAATTGTTGTTGTTGAACAGGGGCGGGTTACGATATCGAATAGGGTATTGTTGAATTTTTATTTTTCGCATTTTGATTTCAGTAGTTATTAGTAGTAATTGGCTAAACGGTAGTGACGATTACTCTGTAAAGCTAGAACCAGGTCCCAACTAACATTTTTAGTTATAATTACGTTAATCTTACCTTCGATCAGGTCGGCGACCTTTCTGAAAGAAGACTAGGTTACGTAATTTTTACCTTGTAATTACCAATGTGGGGAAAAAATTCGAAGTCATTTGGACGTCGAAAATTGTAATATTTGGACATTTAGTTTACTAGGTTGAGGGTAAAAATAAGTAATTTCGACATGAAATTGGTGAGAAATAAGTAAATATCAAGCTCAAATCAACCTTCTGTTACCAATTATTCCCTTTGACGAATGAGTAAACAAAGAGGGGTTTCTTTATATGAATAGCATACATATATACATATTATCTCTATCTGAACTTCTCATAATTTGGTTGCCACAACGAATCAGCTATGGTCTACATAAAATGCTGACAATAAGTATGGGAATATGAAAATTATTGTCATACGGTAGCTACATGCTCTCTCCTCAACAATATTCTCCTTGCGGCGCGAAATTTTCTGTAAAATGATGGTTCTTACCTTCATAAAATTCACGGGCCTCTTCGAATATGCGTATTAATGCAAAAATAATTCAGATTGATTTCACTTTCTTAAATTTTTTCCCCAAAAAACTCTCTTTTAGCAAAGTTATGGTTTCAAAATGTCATATGCAGCCATTATTTAGAAATAAATCGTCAGAATAAACTAAAATTCAATATATTATCGATATTTATTGATGGGTAAAACAGATATTCTAATTGAATATGGCGTAATTTTTGAAATGTACCTATGAGTCAATATTTTTTTTCTTACGGTATGAAATCAAGTTAATAATTGACCTATTAGACCTGTTAAATAACCTTTATATTCCCTGACCGTAACGGCTTATATCTAGTCACATTTAGGTAAATATTCACCAAGAGAGAATACCAAAACATTCATCATTATGTTATAATGATATTTGCTTCGTAAATTATACCGTAAATAATACCAGAATCCAAACCGCCCCAATCCTTGCGTCGGTTGGGTCATTTTCGAAGGAGAAAATAGGTAATTTCTCACATGTTTCTTGGTAAGGTGGCTTACGGAATTTGAAGGGGATTTACTGGTGATTACTTTTCTGTAATTAACCAAGGTTGCTACTTATAAATTATTTATACTTTGAAGTTAAATATTCGAGGCCTGTACTACCAGTATTATCCTTTTTTCAGACATTTCTCCCCGGCCGGCATGTGGAATAACTGTCCTAAACTGTTACTTGGAGTGGAACTATACATACGTTGGATGTCATGTCAGCCGTCATTTGGTTCACTTTTTTTGTTTTGATAAGGAAGTTATTACCTTTTTCTGATTGGAGCATTTTGTGGAGATCAATTACTGTCACACCAAACTGATATTACTTGCATTCGACGCCGTTTTCGCTAACCAGGTTTTGGCTAACCAATTTAGCCACCAAGTTAGCGTTATTAGGAAAAGAAATTCCAAAGATACTAACTTGGTGGATTTTGGTTTCGATCTTTGTTATGTAAACTCTTTCGAAACTTCCATTAACACTTGGAAACCAAATATTTCGATATGAAATAATAGGCCTGACGAAATGCATATAAAATGGAAAACCCAACCTAACCTAACCGTTCGAACTTCCTAGGTAAGTCCTCACATGTAGTTTATCTGAATTCTACAGCAAAAGGAATTGCCCTCTTCATCAAATTTTGGTCTATATCCAAAATAATACCTTGAAGGTTCAATATCTCCTACAGCAAAAATATTCATTGACAATTGAAATGTTTGTTCTTGTTCATTATGATTCCGGTCACAATTCAAATCAGTCAGAATTAACATAATTATTTCATATCTGCATAATTATTCGTGGTCGTAAATTCATTGAATTATGTTACGAACTTGTCACAGAGCGAATTGTTTCATTACAATAATGGTAAAACATACGAGTCCTCATGTTGATATACTTTGTTCTGCTTTACGTCTATATTAGATAAAACTCGTACCGTTCTATGAGATTCCTATTGAAATAATTCGTTTTTTGGGAATGAGGGACATTTATTTCCCTATAAATCATAGAGTGCGAAAAAGAAGATACATCACAAGGACGAATTTCTACGACAAACTTCCGTCGATTAAAATGTGATTATTTCACTCAATTTTAGTAAATTCATTAAATTTCATTCAATATAGGAGTAAAACAAAAATTAAACAATATATAATTATGAATGTATCGTGGAATATTATGTTATTAGTAGATTTACTTTCTGTTATTAAAACAATAAGTTGAACTCAGAATAGACCGCGGGCATATCTGTCAGACGACAGTAAATCTGACAGTTGTAAATCCAGCCTGCTGGACAAACAAACCGATCTAGAGGCTTTTTGTGCATTTGTCTCATATTCAAAAATATTTTCTCTCGGTAATAACTGAATTTTGAGTGATTGTGAAGTTTCAATCCATCGGTTCCTTTCTATTTTCGACAATAGAAAGAATATTAATCCTCTTGCTGTTGAGAGACGTGAATTGTGGATTCAAGAAACTAGAAGAGCAGATTTAAGTACTGATGACTTGAAATAGGCAACGGTATATTCATGAATTTTGTAACTCAGAATTGAAATTTTAATCTCATTAAATTACCATTGTTATTTATGGAAATATGCTTTGTTTGTCCAGCAGGCTGATGCGTGTGACGTCACATGCCCGCGGTCTATTGAAAAGGGATCAAAGAATTCGCTGAAACATTGGTGGAGAAGTGGACAGCATCTCTCCTACACTTGTCACGTTCGTATTCTAATTTTTTCAATTGGAGTTGAAGCAGTTGAGGGAGTATGGGGCCGTTCATAGAATACGTTCGCATAGAACGGGGGGGGTCTGGCTGAGTGTGACAAGATGTGTCAAGGGGGGACGGGGGGTATACGGCAACGTGACGTTCGCCGTTTATTATTTTTTGACATGAGCGCTAGCCAGCGTGACCACTTTTGGTAGAAATTTACTTTTTTAGTAGATTTCTGACGAAAATTGAAAAATTTTGGTATGAAAGAAATCTTCAGTAGATTTTGGTAGAAATGTGCGACATCCTCTAACGAATTCCTAAACTCGTCAGATTTTTTAATCAAATCTATAGTGACTCCAGAATGGTTAGATCACGATGAAGTGGACGGTAGTTTTGAAGATGAAGAAGAAGATGGTGCAATACCGATTGTAGATATTTCGGCCCATTTAGAAAATCCTTGGACTTCTGAATAATAGAAATATTATTTATTATTTATATGTTCGTTATGAAAGATATTTATCAATTTAGTTGAATTTTATTATAATAACTAAATAAATATTTTTAATTTTCAGAATTTGAGTACTATCATTTAGAATTTATCATACTCAGCAGGGGGGGTCTTAGTTTTTGTGACGTAATATTTCTAGGGGGCTTACAAAAAGTGTGACACAGCGTGACAATGGGGGCGGAGGGGGTCAAAAAAGCTGATTTTAGTGTGACGTATTTTATGAACGGCCTCTATCTGCAAATACCATATTCATAAAGTTTGTTAAGTAGAAGATCATGACTTTTTCAGTCAATGGCGTTGAATAAGTCCAGGGACATCCCACAGAGAAGATCCTCTCTCCTCAATGATTCCAGGTCAGAACATACCCATATAACAGTTTCACATGCTTAGTATTTAGTATATACTCAGGATATGGTTTTTCAGAAGAATGAGCAAAAGCGTTGTTATCATTACGAACCTGAATAGAATATACTACATACCTTTTGCTTGAATGTGGTTGACAATGTTCCGTGTTGAATGGTAATAATTGTCTATATTATCAACTCTATTGAAACCTGTTGCTAAGAACGGAAGGATTAAAATGCAAATCGAGTGAGAAAATCAAATCAAAATCGAATTATTTTTTGGTCAATAATGAAATTAAGGATTGATTGATCAAAGAAAATATTGTTGTTACAAATATCAACTGGAGAAATAACTGAAAATATATCCTGTCCACCGAGTTTGATGAATTGGGAGCAGCATCGGATACTCCAGCAGAAAATAATCAGATAGAAAATAATCCTCCACATACCTGGTCCAACTCATTTTTAGGATGAATGAAACACACAGTAAGGCCATAACTACACTGCTATCAAATATTCAAAGCGTTAGAAATAAAATTGACGAATTACATATTTTATGTGCAAATAATAACTATCCCGACATTGTGATGCTCACTGAGCATTGGTTAAATAAAAATGAAAACATCTCTTTATATGGTTATGAACTAACTTCTAGGTATAGTAGAACAAATGGTAGTCATGGTGGTACTCTCATATTTATAAAAGATACGGTATCATCAAACCAATTAATACTCAAAAACATAGATAAACACAATATTTTATTAGAAGAAAAAACTTTCGAGTTTTCTCTGGTTTACTGCCAATTGCTGAACCTCTACATTATTTGCATTTACAGAGCACCTAACTCGGATGCGATGTCTTTTCTGCACAAACTTGAAACTATTCTCTCTGAATTGCCTGACACATCTCAAGTTATAGTTGCGGGGGACTTCAACATAAATTTCACCGAAAATTCTACCCTGAATCAGAGGCTTCAATACTTATTGATCTCTTTCAACTTACATATGTATGTAGAATTTCCTTCTCGTATATCTAAACAGAATGCCACAATGATAGATTACTTCTGTACCAACTTGGAGAATGTTATCTGTGAGGTTATACCTTCGGGAATCTCCGATCACGAAGCTATCGTCTGTAGGGTGATATTCAACCAAAAGGAAAACAGAAATAATAAATATAAATACGGAAGACTATATAGCACTAGCAACTACAATAAATTTCATCACCTCTGTCAATCTACTAACTGGGAAACCACTACAAAGCCTGATAAGGCATTCAATGAATTCTATGTTGAACTCAGAAGTAACTTCGTGAAAGCATTTCCGTTTCAAAAGATTAACATTAAAAGAAAAAAAAATCTTGGTTAACACTTGGAATTAAAACATCAGCGGAAAACATGAGATCACTACATAACATTCGCAAGCACACAAATGAGCCATTCTTTCTTAACTATTATCATAAATATAGAAGCACATACCGCCGCGTCATCAAACTTGCAAAAGATACTTTTTACCGAGATAGAGTAGAGAGTTCCAATAATAAAAGTGAAGAATGCTGGAAGATAATAAACGAATCGAGAGGCAAAACAAAAACACATCAACCTATATCAATAGAGCCCGATCAACTAAATACATATTTCTGCAATATTGCACATATACACTTACCGAAAATATCTCAGCTTTCAACTCACCTATGTCGTATATGAAAAATATCAACTGTATTAACGAATTTCAACTCACGGATACCAACCTCAGTGAACTCAAAGAGATCCTGAGAGATATTAAAAACAAAAACTGTTCAGGGATAGATGATATTTCAGTTAATATAATTCTCAATCTTCCAGGTGTAGCACTAAGTGCTCTGGTTGAATTAATCAACATTTCGTTCAGATCTGGAACTTTCCCTCATTTCTTGAAAACTTCTGTAATCATACCTATCCATAAGGGTGGCAATGAAGGTGATCCATCCAACTATCGGCCCATATCGCTAATACCTAGTTTAGCGAAAATAATAGAGAAAATAGTGAAAATACGTCTTCAAAACTTTCTAATTATTAATAACATAATCTGCTCGGACCAATTCGGTTTCCAGCCAAACAAAGGGACTAATGATGCCCTATTTTCTTTTATGTCGGAGGTGTATAGAAACATCAATGTTGGCGATTGTGCTGCTGCAGTTTTCTGCGACTTTTCCAAAGCCTTCGACTGCGTAAGTCATCGTACTCTACTGCATAAACTTGAATGTTATGGAATCAGAAACTCGAGTCTTGAATGGGTGAGATCATATTTGAACAACCGCAGTCAAATAGTGAGATGTAGCACTGACTCAAAAATATCAGGTATTGAATCGGGAGTACCTCAGGGATCAGTACTCGGCCCCATCTTATTTTTACTATATATAAATGACATCAACCAGCTGAACATCTCTGCCAAAGTGACCCTTTTCGCGGATGACACAACCTTCCTCTGGCATGATAATTCACCGCAACACCTTATAAAAACAATCGAAAGAGAATTATCCTTAATAAAACACTGGTATGACTCCAATTCACTGGTGATCAACATAAAAAAAAAATAATTTAATCACATTCCGTTGTAATCTTCCAGACTTACCACTAGAGAACGAAAATATCCTTAATAAAACAACAACACGATTTCTTGGAATAAATATAGACTCTAAACTCAAATTCGATCACCACATTAACAATCTCTGCAATAAGTTGTCTTCCGGATGTTACGCAATCCGAGTAATCGCTAACGATTTGGGACTAAACGCAGCTAGGTCTGCATACTTTGCCTTAATTGAATCGCATTTGAGTTACGGGATTGCATTTTGGGGCAAATGCTGCTCTTACCTTCATGATAATGTTTTTATATTGCAAAAAAGAGCTCTGAGGTATATATGCAAAAAAGGTCCGAGATACTCGTGTAGAACGTTATTCAAAGACCTTGGTATACTAACAGCAATATCACTATACATCCTAGAATCGGTCACTTTGATACATAAAAATAAATCACTTCTTGAAACAAATGATAACTACTATAACACTCGACGAAGCAATCATATCAGATTACCAAGACCTTCCAATAATTTAGTTAGAGACTCTATAATACATAACGGCATCAAAATGTATAATCACCTACCCACAGCCATTAGGGACACTACATGTCTCAGGCGATTCAGAAGAGATACGAAGAAAATACTAGTACAACAAGTCTACTATAAACTAGATGAATTTTTCGTCTCCACTCTGTAGATGGTCAAAGTTCTACATACCCGGAGGTTGGAGCATAACCCTTGAGTTTTAAGTTTTAATTTTTGAATCCTGATAAATATATTATTACGCATTTAATTATATGCACATTTCATTTCACTTTCTGTCTAACTATCAACTATACAATTTTAAATTAATATCAATGAATAGTAGTATGTAATTACTGTATTTTAAAATTGTTTTATATAGTTTTATTCTTTAACTGTATCTTGTAATTTTATCTAATCGTTAGTTATATATGTACATAAGCTTTGTCTTTAAGAACCTAGTTCTTCCGACAATAAAGTATACCTTGATTGATTGATTGATTGATCGAGATATCAAATATAAAATATGAGTCAAAAAAAAATTAAATAACGAAATGAATGAAATAATATTGTGACAAGAAAACTGAGTTATCAAATGTGAAATATTATTCAGAAAATGTAGATAAAGAAATTGAATGAAATATTGTGAGAAAATGTTGAAACCAAGTTTCAAGTTGAGTTTACTCACGACGTTTCGATTGCGGATACCAGCAATCGCCCGACGAGATACCACCATGTCAACTATATGTGCTGAGAAGTGTTAATTCACGTTTCAGTATGTGGTTGAAATTTCCGTTTTTTCCCAACTATTGAATTCGAAAAATGATAATGATGTCTCCTAGAGTAAAAAACTCCGGAAGTAAAATACCTCCTCAATCGGATTTCCGGGTGGGGGGTACTCGGGGCGATCCTTCATCGAGAGTATTGAGAGGCAATTATTGTAATATTCGTGGTATGAATGAAAATCTCGATGATGTGCATCACCATTTAAAACCGAAAACCTGAATTCTTATTGTAACTGAAACTCAGGTCAATTCTTATATAATAATGTAGGTACATATGCTTCGTCAAGGTTATCAATTCTATTCTTGCTTTCGTTTCAAAGGTGGTGTTTGTCTATACTCTAGGAATGATTTAGCGTGCCAACGCGAAGAAGGGCTGGAACCGGAAGATTTTGACGTGATGTGGTTTAAGCTTGTCAATCATCAACAAACTAAATTTGTCTGTTGTCTTCATTTACCGCCTAACTATTACTCTTTTGACAGACCATTCGAATTACTATCGGAAAAGATCGACAGAAAACCATCCAAGTGCTGAGGTCACCATATTGGATGATTTTGAGGTACATGATTCGCCATGGCCAAATTCTCGAATGAAACAGATGAAAGAAGACGACAGGCAGAGGCATTTGCTATTACTAATGATCTGGAACAATTGATAGGTCAACCCACTCGTATTCCTGATACGAATAAACAATTTGCCAATACACTGGACCTGTTTCTCACTACTCATTCTGATATCTATCAGATCAAAATTCATCCCCCCTTGGGTGACCCTGATCACACATTGATTTCAACAATTTGTTCGTATTTGGCTCCAATGAATTGGCATCACAAGTCTGCAAACTGGAAAGGTCTTCGAATGTTTATCAATGATTCTCTTTGGAGGAGGGGCTGTTTTTCATCTGGTGATCCCACTCTATGTGCCCAAGAAATATGTGATACCATTATTCTGGAAATGGAAACATTCATTCCAAGTAATACAAAGAGACCACAGTCTAAGAAACCATGGTTTCACATCCAAACAAGTGGCATTCAATCGCTGGCGCCAAGACCCGAGTTTGGAGACGAGATCTGAGTATTTTAAGGCAAGAAATAGGTGTCGTGCAATAATTGATGCTGCTAAAGAAGAACATAATCATAGAATTCGTTCAAAACTTGGAGAATGTCCAAAAGTTTCTCGTTCGTTTTGAGCATTTGCTAAAACTATCGCCAAAAATGTTACTTCTAGTTCATTTCCCCCCTTAACCAAAGCCACCAAAGCAAAAATATTCGCAAATATGTTTGCTAGAAATTCTACTCTGGACTCATCGGAGAAAGATCTCCCGAATTTCAAGCCTGTCAACAGCATATATATACAGTTGTATGCCTGAAATAATGGAATCCCAGCAATTGTTTTTAAAGTGTGTGCCCCCGAAATGACACCAGTACTTTGCGATTTATTCAACCTTTCATATAACTTTAAGGATTCTTCCTAATTCCTAGAGAACAACAAGAGTTAAGCATGTTCTTAAAAAAGGGGAAAAAACTTTCTTTTGTTATTACAGACCAACTGCATTTCTTTCTATAATTTCCAAAGTCAATGAAAAAGCAATCAAATTGAAGCTTATCAAATATCTGGAGAAATCAGAAATAATTAATAATCGACAATACAGATTTCGCCATCAATGATCAACCAGTGACTTTTTGGCTTATATTCCCAATATATTCCTCCAGCATTCAGTTGAAAAATTTGGAGAAACGATAGCTGTTACACTTGATATTTCAAAGGCGTTTGATGGAGTTTGGCATCAGGGTCTCCTTTCTAAAATGCCTTAGTTGAGTGCATTGTTGAAGAGTTTTTTGTCTGATAGGTCTCTGTATGTGGTTGTTGATGAAGTATCATCTGATATTCTCCCAATAATGCAGGTATTCAACAGGGATCAGTTCTGGCGCCCACTTTGTTTCTGCTTCATATCAATGATTTGCTCGAGAAAACATCTTGTTCAGTACTTACTTTTGCGGAGGACAGTACTCTTCATACTATAGTTTCTCTTTCAGAGTCCCCATACCTGCTCAAGAAACAAAAATTCAAAGAAACATTTACGTCAATAAAATTAACGATGACTTGATAAAAATAATAGAATAGGGTAACAGAACTTCTTGGAAATACCTCACTTCTCGTCGGCTTCTAATGATCTACAGAGCTCAGATACGATCTGTCTTGGAATAAAGTTCTCATGTATGGAGCTCGGCATCAAAACATTAATTCTTTATTCTATTCAGAGAAAGACAATCCGTCTTGTTGTGATTCTTCGCTTACAGACTCGCTCACTTCATTGGAGTATCGTAGAAGGATCGGAGAATTGTCTCTCTTCTATAGATATTTTTACGGTCGGTGCTCCTCTGAATTGTTATCAATCGTTCCACCCTTGGCAATATCTACACGGATGACCCGACGAATATAAAATTCCCACCCCTTCGTTGTGAGCTTGGAGACCTGTCGAACCTCTCTTGCTTAGGGATCGTTTTTCAATAAAACAGCTGAAATTCGGAACTCCTTGCAAAGAGAGGTTTCTCCTTGAAAACTCAAAAAATTCAAAGAGAATATTAATTCGTACCTCCTGTCCAAAAAAGCAATCATTTGAAATGATTATAAAATGAACAAAATTAAATGTTTGCAAAATTAGTTTCAATACATTTCGAAGCAGACATTTCGAACGAAGTATCGTTTCATTTCTGAAAACTGAGTGAGGCCTAAGTCATTGAAATTGACTGAGGTTTTCAGAAAGAGATTACCTTCTGCGTTTGACACTGGGATAGTGTGTGGTGGCGATAACATTGTGTCAGGTGGGTTTCGATAATAATAGTGATGATAACATTTATTCATCCCAAGAAACATTTACAGTTTATAAATAGGGATATTGAACATATAAAAAGTGAAATAGAACAAAATATGATTATGTAGCAGAAATATATGGAAAAAAGTCTGTTGAATTGATCAATGATCAATATAATTGAATTCTAAAATATATCATTTTGATGATTAAATATATTTTTTGAGATTGTGTTTGAACTTTTTGATATTTTTAATAGTTTCAATTGAATTTGGTATTTTGTTGTAGAGGTTTGTTCCCTCACGAAAAATTGATTCTTCCCCGAATCTGGTATGTATTGAATGTACCACAAGTTGTTGAGCCTGTCTATTGCCGTGAGAATGTGTAGTATTAATTTCATTGAAAAGTATTGAAGAGTGTTTCATCTTGTTTCACACAGTGAATAAAAGTACATGTTTTCAAGTGGTATATAGAGTTTATGTCAAGAAAATTATGTGGTTTATAAAGATTCACAGTAGGCTCCCTGTAAGACAATTTATAAATACATTCAATGATTTTATTTTGTAAATATTTCAGCGGATTCAATATTGAAGCGGTTGCCGTTGAAATATATTAATCTCAAATATTTGAATGGAATTTCGTTTCTTATTCTGAATAGGACTCCAAGTAGAGGTGAAATTTTCTTGCATAATTTTTCAATGTGAGTTGCCCATGAAAGATTCTGATCTATGTGAAGTCCCAGAAGTTTGCTAGTTTTAGAAAATTTTATCGAATTATTTTTAAATTCAAGTGGGTCACAGTGGTCAATTTTAAAATATTTACTTGTTAAAAACATATAAGTCGATTTTTCATTAAGACTCAATTTGTGATACTTTAACCAGGATGATATTTGTTCCAAGTCATGTGTCATAGATAATTGTATTGATTTTGTATTTTTTGATTTGTAAATTAAAGCTGTTTCATCAGCAAAGAGTTTGATCCTGAAAGATTCAGTTTTGAAATTGAATTGATATAGATGAGAAATAAAATTGGTCATAACTCAGAGCTTGGTTAGCTTGGTTTGTACAACAACGTTGGTGTGTGAATTCCGATGAGTAGAATGACCTTTTGAATAAAAGACGAAGACGTTGGAGAGTTTCAATTAGTCTCTTTCCAACCTAAAACTAGGTTAGATATATCCATATTCTATAACGATTGCGAATAGAAGATATTCCGATCTGGATGGGTGGAAAACCCGTTTAAAATTAGACCCCCTGCCCCTGGATGAAGTGCTTTCAACCTATTACGCAGAGTATTGTAACTTAGCGATATTGTTTCGGAGAGCTCATTAACCGAGAATCAATACACTCTGAATTTATACGATGGCCATAGAATCGATTTATTGCTAGTAGCTCATTATCCTTTTGTGTAAGCACTGATTCTGCAACTAATGTTCCGTCGGCAACTCATGAATACTGAAATATTTCCTTCATTCATAAAATCTTGTAAATTGGATATGAGCTCTTGGATTCATTGCACTGCAAGGTTTCCCGAATTACAATAATGGTTTCAGGAAGTAATTGATACCAGCAGAAAGATTAAATCAATGAGGTTCCGATTTCGTGCTACGAAGTGAATAATTGTCGAAAAAGAACGAGGTCGAAATAGTATATTACATCCCGAATGGGAACGTTAACCAATTTTCTCGAGAGAAAAATATGGCTATTTCTGGAGCGAGAAATTTCATCTTTTGCCGAGGTTTTTATTCTATGAAATTCACGATCATTTGAATTATTTTAAAAAATGAACAAGAAATTAATATTTGCAGGATCAATATCAATACATTTTGTGTTTCAATTGTGCATCGAACTAGACAAATGCCATTATGGGTAAATGCATTCTTACTGCGAAGAGGTCAAAATTGTGATATAATAATTTTTATGAAGGATCTGGTTTCGTTTTAATGGATGCGCTTGGCATATCAATGATGTTCGCAAATCTCAGTTGTTTCACGAGGATTGCTGCAAATAGGCTATGTTTGAATGGACATTTTGCAAAATGAAAATGGACTGTCCCTGATAAGCAACACTGCGAAAGATTCTGTACGGAAAATGGCTGATGAGGTGGTAACGTTTCATTTCTGAGAAATGAGTGAGGCTTCAGTTATTAAAGAGGATTTGGGTTTTTACGAAGAAAGGGAGTACCTATATCTCTTTTGTACGTTTGGTACTGAGATTGTATGTGGTAGCTATAATATTGTCTCAGGCTGATTAGTTTAGTTTGTACAACTACATTGGTGTGTACATGTTAACGGGGATCTTCTCTTCTTTTCAATGAACTGTTGTCACCTTTCAATCTGAACGTATGTTAAAAACAACCACATTTTGTAATGATTGTGAATAAAAAAACTTTGCCGATCTCTTCCTAAGCTAACCCTGACACGATAGCACTCACTATTTCACTACAAACGGTAAGGTCCTTTTTCAATAACTACGACCTAACAACAGTTTCTCAAAAAAAAAACTTCAGTAGATCAGCCATTTCAACAACCACATCATCTAACTGTTTCTGATGTCTGTCTATCAACTTTCACCCTTTCGTAGCCGAGTGACAATTACAAATGATGATCTATCTGCTAAGAGCTTCATGTGGTTTGTCTATTCGCAATGTGTATTCCAATCACAAAATTCATTGAAATTAACATTGCAAGGGTTTCTCGATTGACTTGAAGATACATTACAAACATCGGCAAAAATAACATTTCTCTCTCGAGAAATATGTTCACTTTTTTCTAACGAGATAAGTGATTCGCCTCAGTATGTAAACGTCTTATAATGAGCGTGCTCATTGATCTCGGTGCGTCTGAGATGATACATCTTTCACTGTTTCACAGAACAGAATATACAGAGTAGTCCAACGATAATTATACACTCAGCTTTTTTCCTTCATTTTAAATCTGGAGCAGAAGGGATTGGATATGTGAAGTGTTCTTTCGAATGCATTTCCTTGAATTATATTTAATTTTTTGCCTCTGCGTTCAAACCCCTAGCGATAGGGTGTCACAACCCTAAAATTCCAGATGGAAAGTTGGGACGAGTGATATATTATATGAAAAAGTGAAGAATTATCTCTCCAATGATACCCTATTCATTGAAATTTATCCAAACCTTCAATCAAAATCGGCAATGAGCCGATAGTTTTGGTTCTGATGAAAAATTGAATGATAACAAAAAACGCAATATCTTGAATGTTTCACAAGATACGCGCAAATCTTTATGATTACCCTTTCGTTTCTCCTATTCCAGGACGATATTTTATAGAAAATCAAGAACATTCCTTTATTTATCAATTCCGTAATCGAGAAAGTGATTTTGGCCTTTTCTCCTCCAGCTGAATCGAGTAGAAGTTAATTCTTCCTGCAAAATTTTTAAACCAATCATTCTGAATTTGATTCGAACAGATACGATATTATTTCTACACTTATAGATAATATTTCATTCTCAAACCAAGACAAAGGTTGTTTCGCTCAGAGAAAAATTTTCTCATTAGTGGATATATGTATATATATGGAACTTTCCAACTAGATACACAATAGTATATTATGCAACGATCTCGTAATGATGGTTATTAATACACGAGCATCAACCGGGATACAAAAAGAGCCGAAGGTGAGTTTCGTATGGTTGATGCGAGTGTATTAATAACCATTACATGAGAGTTGCAAACGCTATTTTATCTATACTCGATAAATAGTGAAGAACTACAAATATTATCTTTGTATTTGTATTGCACACAATAATACTAATTAAATTAGTAAATTAAATTAATGGTATTACTTCGAGAAATGAAACAATGAGAAATGAAGGGAAGATAAAAAATTAAGAAAAAAAAGTACTCGAGGCCGGAATCGAACCCATGTCTCATTCAACTAGTCCAACTAGCTATTATATTCTCAGCGCCTAAGTCCGCTCGTCTACAGAGAGCTCATGAATTATGATAGAAAAAATAAAGAAATAGATCACGCATTTGTCAAATGAAAAATTTGATCATTCTAACTGTATGTCTGCCAGTGAAGGTGTCGAAGGTTATTCTCCAATATCGCTGGTATCAGACATTTTGTTATGATTATCGAAGTTATATTCTTCAAAAATTCAATACCTATACCGATTTTGACTTGACAAATCTGTATCGTAATGGATTTCATTATAAAACGGGTTGTGGGCATATAACTGTATTATTAGAGTACGGGTGTAGATAAAATAGTATATTATGCAACGATCGTGCAATGATGGTTATCAATACATGAGCATAAACCGGGATACGAAACGAGCCAAAGGTGAGTTGCGTATGGTTTATGCGAGTGTATTAATAACCATTACATGAGAGTTGCATACGCTATTTTATCTACACCCAATAAATAATGAAGAAATAACAATAATAGTACGTGATCAATCGTATTTCTTTGAAAAATTCTACAAAATTGTAATTAATGATATAACCACGGAAATACAACAATGAGAAATGGAAACAGAATAAAATGAAAAAAAATCTCTGCCGAGGTCAGGAATTAAACCCGGACACTTCTGTTCAATGCCGGCGCCATTGACCACTCGGCAATGAAAGCTCATTTGATTTAGTCGAAAGTGAAAACATATGTGTTGCATTTGTCAAATGAAAAATATAATCCTTTCTATTGCATTTTTTTCTTGTCTAAGACATCTGTGGAGGGTCGCTGGTAATTCTTCTATATCACTGCTATAAGACATTTTCATACGATTATCGAAAATTGACTAAATTCTTCAAAAATTCAATACCTACTGATTTTGACTTGACAAACGTCAAAATGCAAAGCTTGCACATCATGCTTGATTAAAAAATAATGGGTTTCTATTGGTTGAAAATCTGTATCGTAATGGATTTCATTATAAAACGGGTTGTGGGCATATAAGTGTATTATTAGATGAGTACGGGTGTAGATAAAGACATAAATATACACCATAAAGATTTCTGAAATATCTAATTGAAATATTTTGATTTGCACCATAACTGCATTATTGGTTTTATTATTGAATATTTTTCAAATATCTAATGATATTCAAGAATCAATAATAGGCCACCGCAGAATAGACCTGATTGGGAATTTGCAATCGGCTCTCAGCCAAACAAAGTAATTGTGTTTCTGGAA
Source organism: Zygogramma bicolorata (assembly GCA_032362365.1). Classification (NCBI taxonomy): domain Eukaryota; kingdom Metazoa; phylum Arthropoda; class Insecta; order Coleoptera; family Chrysomelidae; genus Zygogramma; species Zygogramma bicolorata. The sequence continues at coordinate 154,112 of JAVJAQ010000987.1, forward strand.
ATCATAATCGAATACCAATTAATATTTCACTATTATATTTAATTTCAGTTTCAAGATAGTGAAAGTTGATTATTCCTACTGATGGAAACGGTAGGCACTTGAATCTAAAATATTCAAGAGACTGCCTTCTCAATCACTAATTATTTAGCCTAAGCTGCATGTTTCTTCACCAAATTTCAAATCATCTCTTTGAGAGTTTTGATGCTGACACTTCTTCCTGTAATTTGGATCATGTTGATCTGAATTAGAGTCCATCTTTTCGGATCTTGGTAGGGATAATGGCCATATACCTCCTTCGTCAAAGGAAGTTTCAAAATTCGGTCATTCGCAACTCATCGGTGTGATTCGTATTTTCTTCGGATAACGTACGTTGATCTTTAACGTATCCGTGAGCGCCCGCAAGATAACGTAGGCCCGTAAACAATTCTCGACGTAAACGTAAACAAGGCAAAACTACGCATGCGTAGCTGTCAATTTGTACGTTTGCGTTAACGTTCATGGCAGCACTTCAACTCTCTAATTATATTTGAGTATTTCACGCATGTCAGGTTATATTAGTGTCGTTTCATTTGTAGTAAATGGAAATTAGACGAGAGCACTCTTCTAGTTTCAGTCGTATATAAATTATTTTTCATATGATGTTACAGTTGAACGAGTAACGATTATCTGGGGTCAAACAATGTTTATCGTGGTATGATCCGGCCAGTTCACATAGAAAGCAGTCTAATGCCTATTCTCCGTCCGTGTGCCCGGTCTTGAATCTCACGTTGAAAAGTGAGACCTCGTTTATCATTAGCTCGCACAGGTTCTGAATTTTGAGAATTAACGTTCCTAGGGCCAACTGAAAAAATACCCTTTCCAAGTCAAATACCATTTGAAAAACAACTTCTGTTTTATATTGATCAAATGAATATAAATCTGCTCGAAAAAAATGATATCAAAAATTTTGAATTCTCGTATCGAAGTCCAACATTAGTCATACATGGTACTTTCAGTGTTTTTTCACCACTTTTTTGGTATATCATTGGGAAAAAAAGAGCAAAATGGATCTCGTTATTTTTTCCTTTGGATCAAACTGTCGGACATTTTTTGATAATCTTTGAGGAGCCATAACATTCTTGTTTCAAAGATGACATTTTCGAAAACAGAAAATTGACACTATAATAATAAAATATAATATATCATTAGATTCAGTTGATTATCATGATTTAAATGTATACATACAGGGTGTAATATTTGTATATCATTAGCTAATTGGTATTTTTGTCGAAAAATGAAATTCACGAATGTAAAATTGACACTTGACTAATCAATTATGATCTATCCTTGGATTCAGAAAATCACAAGAATTCTAAAATTATGTAGTTGCATACATTGCCTAATATGACAATTAGAGGTGAAATACTAGACTAGATATGGCCAATACCCATTCGATTTGAACAGTTGTTTTTTTTTCGACTAGGTAAATATTTTAGATTCTCTTTCAAATATCATATTGATAATCAATTCTAGATATAGAGTATTCTTTTGATATTTTTGAAAAATTCAAAGGAAAAAACTTTAATCAAATTCGATTTTGAACGATACAAATTAAATTATTTATGCCAAATCAAAAGAAGGCAGAAAGAGTCGGCTTTGGTGAGACTCGAACTCACCGTGACTATGAAGTGGAACGTTTCAGAGGGCTAACGCTCTACAAACTAGGCCATTTGGACTTATAATTATAGTATTCTTCACAGTAAATGGTATTGGCTTATTACCTGCAATAAACTACCCGATTCAATCCCATTGTGTAGAAAATCATCTGGTAAAAGATGCAAATGTGCTACAGGGTCGAACTTAAGAAATTTAAATTTTGCATAATGTAGGAGATATACAAAGAGTAGTGAGGCCACAGTTCATGTGAGTTTCGTCATTGATGAGCCGCTGTTTCAGACTTTTGATTGTAGGGACACGCTGCTCATCGTACATAGTGTAGATTTTTCGCCTTATCAAATCTTTTTCCCAGTCGTCTAGACTTTTTGTGACACCGTAATCTTTACGCTTTTTTCTTGATTCCATGGAATTTTCAACAATTCGTCTAACTGAAGTAAGAGGCACCTTCGTCAAATTACTGGTTACTTTTGCTGCAGCACCCGCGTTACATCCTTGCTGAAGTAAGGAACTATACACATTTTTTATAATGATTTTCGCGTCACAAGATATCTTTCTTTATTCTTCTTTAACGAACCACTGGAAGAAGCACTATTACTTTTTATCCACGGACGCCACATACTGCCTATTCTGTACGTTGGGGTATAAAATCTTTGCTATTAATGTCTGTAATGATAAATAAATGTTATAAAATTATTGCACGCCGTAACACAAGTGAACACTTCCAATGAAATACAAAGACTAAAATGAACAAGAAGTGTAAGCTGTAATCCTCTACAATCCCTCTCTGAGAAACAAAATTACCTGAATCCGGTCCTTTTACATTTAAGATGTGCATCTCGGATTTTACAACTTAAGGGTCTAATTGGTTTTATTATAATCCTTCAGTCAATACCATTTATTGTGAAAACTACTATACAGTTAATTATTGGTGTGAAGAGTAGATGTAAGTCCTTTAATTTCACAAAAAAAATAAATTGTGACAATTCAAACTTGACGCAATGAACTAGACAATATTTCAGATATAAGTGCGTTTATTTATGATCAATTGAAATAACTTGGAATTCGGATTCGTATGTTGACAGATCAGAGATCTGACGTTTCTAGGAGGTTGTCCCTGGTAACGAGGTATTTTTTTCTCTGTGATTGGTGGAATTCATATCTTACCTTGAATAGATATGAATTCATTTTGATTCAGTTGATCGGAATTGCCTACTTATCCGTTCAGTGAACTATAAAGAAATCAGCATATTTACTGGTGGGAGTAGAAATAGTAATTTACGTCATAAGTCCGGGAAACGCATTTTTACAGTACGAGTCGAAATGTAATTTTGAGACGAGTTACTGTAAAAGTTTCCCGGTCGTATGTCGTAATGCGTTTCATTTCATACTGCAGACCCGTTTCATTTCATACTGCAGACACTAAATCTTACATTAATAAAACAAAAATTGAAAATATGATCATCCATGATGGAAACGCTAGTTTCTAAGGTTACTGTTTCTGGTGTTTGTTTTGCTGACTTTTGTGAAACGAAATGTCAACAGACAAAATGTCGACAAACAATAACATTCCCGAAGATGTTTTGCGTAAATATAATGGAGCTGCCGGCTCTCTGATTCCCACAAAATCATCAGGAAGGTACCATAGCGAATATAAACAGTTTTGCGACTGGAAAAGGGTAAACGCAGTCAGTGAAATCAATGAGGAAATAATGCTGGCGTATTTGTTTGATCTGGTAAGTTGCACTTAATATTCTTTTGAAGGAATCATTATGGGTGATTTTCTAGTCGAAGAAAATGTCCATATCTTCACTCTGGTCGAAGTATTCGATGGTTAAAGCCATGCTACAATTTAATGAAAACGTGGATATATCAAGATTCTCTGAACTTTGAGCGTTCCTTTGAAATCAGTCTGTTGACTATTAAACTAAACAAGCCAAAACACTCACCAGAGAAGAATTGGTAAAATTTGTGAAAGAGGCACCAGATCAACAATATCTTTTGGCAAAGGTAATAATTTTAGTACATTTCAATATTTACTGATAATTTTGTGTTCTTGTTAGATTGTTGGTTCAATCGCCGTCGCTGGTGGTTGTCGCCGCAAAGAGATATATGAAATGTCTTTGGATGACATCCAGGAAATTTCTACACAATTGGTAATCACAATCCCTTTCTCGAAAACGAATCAAAGAAGAGTATTTACGGTCATTGATAAAATGGACGGCATGAGTGTGTTGGAACTGTTCCGAAGATACGTTGCCTTGCGGCCCAAAGGTTTAGGTCACAACAAATTGTTCGTAGGATACCGTGATGGCAAGTGCATTTCCCAGCGCGTTGGAATTCACACAGTCGGTGAACTTCCCAAGAAAATAGCGGAATTTCTAGGATTAGCAAATCCCGAGTTGTACACCGGCCATAGTTTTCGCCGCACATCGTCGACTTCACTAGCAAATGCGGGAGCGGAATTTTCCGTTCTCAAAAGACATGGAGGATGGAAGAGTTCCTCCGTGGCAGAAAAGTATATTGAGGATTCGTTGGAAGGAAAGAACAAAGTGGCTAAAATGATCCAGGGAGGAGAAAGTTTTGTCTTAACTGAGAAATCTAAAGAAATTATTAGTACAAATGCTTGCTCGTGTTCCACTCTCCACGATGGTTTACCGAAAGTTGAAATAACTGGAAATACAGATTGCACAATTCATGTTAATTTTGATGTTAATATTGTCTTTAATTACATGTTTATTAATTTTGTATTGTTTTCACAATAAATTGTTTGATTCTTGCCCCATTTCATTTAGAGTCCGGTAAAAATTTTCTCGCACTCGATGATACCGTAAAGTCACATTTACCGGACTAAAATCGTTGACTTAAACATGGCTGTTACGATGCAGTATGAAATAAAAATATTTCCATACGCCAAAACGTGTTTCGACAAAATATGATGAGAATGTCATATTGACAGTGAGTGGATACGGCACGACGGTACTCACACGGCTGAGAACAAGCATTATTTTGAAAAGTATGTGGAGAAAAGAACACTCTTTGGCAAGGTTTATTTCGTCTTGACTTAACCGTCTTTCAAACTAAGATGAAAATAACATTACTCACTGCTGTTGTTTCCATTTCAAACGATGTTTGAGAACACTGGACTGTTGATGCAGGAATCACTTCAACCCAATTGCAGAATCATTCGATATCAGTATTGCTCCAGTTTCCTCATAAATCATCCGGAACAAGCATGTTATCACTATATCCTCCGAATAAAAACTAATTTGAATAATAATTTGAAGTACGAAGAACCATAGCGTAATGTTCAATTGCATCCTGTGATAAATATATCTCTCGCGTTTGATTAAATTTACGATGATACGGACAACAATAATTCTGTATAGTAATGATACTAGGGGGAATAAAATATCAGATAAATTATTGGAGTCTTCCCACCAAGAGCTTGGGTTACCAGCTACTCTCCTTAGTACTTAGTGGATATTGAAAACCGCACCTAACTTATATTTTCAATTACTCTTTTGATGAACGATTATGTTGGAACCTCTGGTGTAAAAGTTTTCTGTGGGACTGTAGGATTTGAAAGTTTGAGCCTCCTGTATGAGCATTTTTCCACATGCTGTATCCAGCATACTGGAGCGCGGGTCCGCAAACGTATCCAATTCAAAATAAGTTTTTTTTGTCTTTCATAGACGTCTTTTACAAAGCAGCGAGACAACATGTTCTTGCAAAAATATGCAATGAAAAAATGTGGGGATAAGCAATATATAGGCCAGACGAATAGGAGAATGTCAGCTAGAATGCAGGAACACAAAAATAGCATAAGGACAAAAACACCTTTCGCTCTCTTTCAACACCATCACCAGACGGGTCACAAAATAGATTTCGGAGCAGCAGAGCAAATAGCGCAGGTGAACTATTTCAGGAAGCCATCGAGATAGAAAAGCATGGAGAAATAAAAAAAGAGACGACTCTCAAAACATATTTACCAATTGTCTGGAAGGCCCTCATCAACAAAAAGAAAATCAGTTCAGAAAGTGGTCACTTTCATTTTCTTAATATATCTACTTCTTAAAAATATCTCATTGTCTTTACTGATTTCTTTCATTTTACAAAATACAGCATGATGTATAAATGAATAGTTGAATTTTTACTTACATAAAAGATAGTATAGCTAAGATGGTCATTACAGTATAAGTTATTTCATTGATGACGTATGCCTTTTACTTTTCATCCCTATGGACGAAAAATACGACTGCTTCTTACAATGAGGCCATGAAATGTACACTTTGGATAGAGGTAGGCGGACACATACATTATCCAGAATCGAACAGTTATGAAAGAGTCGAAGAGTCCTGTGTTTCCCAGCATCCTATGGACTATGTAGAATTAGTGAAAACAATCGGAGACTGATAAATGCTGTGCATGATACGTGGATGCTTGATGTATTTCAAGAGTCTAGGAATAGCAAAATGTAAAAGTAATATGAATTGTAACGAAGGACCTATCCCATTTAACCCGCTATTGACAAAATTGATTCGAATACCTACTAGAGGAAGTCCTGGACTGTGTGTCGCACTCGATTCTACGAGAAAAACTTCCGTACTATGGAATCAGGGGGAGAATAGTTGATTTGATCGATTCTCACCTATCCAAACGAAAGCAGATCGTGAAGCAAAGTGGTGTGAGATCTCCAGCAATGAATGTAACAGCAGGTGTGCCCCAGGGGACCTTGGGACCCCTGCTGTTCCTATTATATGTCAATGATCTCTCGCACCATATGAACCCTTTCAATACCATTCAATATGCCGATGATACTACTTTTTATAAGAATTACCCTGAACTTGAATATCCAAAGCAACTGACTGACAACGCGTTGGAAAAAATCGAATTTATTTTCGCAGCCAATAAGTTATCCTTGAAAGTCCAAAAAACTGACATTATTACTTTTACACTAAAAGAGCTGAAGGATAGTCAAAAATCCATTAGGTTTTTGGGGATAACGCTTAATCAAAAACTTAATTGGAAAGACCATATCAAAGATCTCTCTACTTAGCTATCCAGCACTCTTTACCTGCTTCGTAGAATTTATGAATTTGCTCCCTTTCATGTTTTGAGAACAGCTTATATGGGGTTATTTCAATCTAAGCTGTCATACGGATTGGTTTTCTGGGGACTTTCGACTGACTGGGAAAGGATATTCATTCTTCAAAAAACGGTTATTTGAATCCTGGGTTTGGCATAACGGACTGATAGCTGTAGACCTCTATTTAAAAAATTCAATATATCAATCTTTGCGGCTCTATACATATTTCAATGCCTCGTCTATGTCAAAACACAAAAACACCCCTAAAATTAATCGTAATCATGAATATTTGACCAGAAATGGCCACAATCTACTTATACCACAACATCGACTGGCAATTACTCAAAAAAGCTTTCTTACTATGGCGACAAGGATCTCCAATCATCTACCACCATATGTGAAGAATTTACACATGAATCAGTTCAAAAAAATTATAAAAGGACTGCTTGTTGATCTCTGCCCTTAGGACGTTGGTGAATTTCTTGACTGCAAGTTTTGATAATTTGCCTTTTTAATGTGTCTGTTTTGTATTTGTACTTACTTGTTTTATTTTTACTCACCTTGACGATGCTAAATCCATTGTACTCATAATAAGCAAATAAATTGATTGATTGATTGATTGATTGACCGAGAAAAACTTCTGCATGTAGTGCTTGCCTCTACTACCCTAGATTGTGAGATATAAAGAGTATATACTTACCTTACCCTAGTCTCTAGATTCATTGTTAACCTTTATCTAAGATGGTCACCTTGTTAGGAAAACGCATGTCTAATGCAAACAATATCAATTTGGTGTTAAGGTGATTGACATGTAGAAAAAAGTATCATCATCAATTGCGACAAGCATATTATATGACATAATTGAGTTATTTTTTTGACTCGTTTTGTAGTTCTCGATTGCATGCATCGCAGCATATATTTTTGATCTCAGTAGAGGATGATATCGCCATCTATCAATTGAAATCCCTACTAATCCAGAGATGTTTAAAATATATAGAGAATCCTGTAAGATGAATTAGGAGCTGAAATCATTGTTCATAGAGATATAGCTAGTCGCTAGTAAATTATATGGAAATATGAAGGGATAGATACTACGGGTAGATATCATTAATGATTTCATTTCCAAGTCATGTCTTTTCTTTCGTTATTCTTACGGACTTCGTAGCTCAAATTACAAATTTTCTTGATTACTTATACATAATACCAAAAGGTGGCAATCAATTCAGAAGAGTGCTGGAATGTATTGTCAATGTCGTAGACTATTCATATTTCTATTCCTTATTCCTTCATAAACTCATATCGTTCTCTATTTGGAAGCTTCATTTTCTTTCTTTTACCATCCCTGTCAAACTGGCAGACATACTTCTGCACCTATTTTTTTCATAAGAGTGGGAAACTTAAATTTGTCGTGTATTGTCAAGTAAACGGAAATTTTACGACATTTTACTGTAGATGGCGTAACAAAAACGCTTCAAATCGTTTTCACACAGGCATTGACTACCTATATCTCTATAAACAATTGCTGAAATCTTCTCTCGACTTTCGGAAGCATTCATCAAATCTTTCAAAATGATTGGAATCAGCAATATCGGCATTCCCAAACAATTCTTTGTCGAAGATCTCCTAGATTTGAAGGCTTAGTAGAGTAAACTTCCGTCTTCAGATGTCTCCACAGAAATGAAACCGAATTAACCAATAATAATAGTCACAGATGAAAGATCTGAAAATGATGTATATGGGGTAGCTGCTGATCGCAAGGGGGTGAAGTTTCGGTTATGATTAACATATCAATAAAATTTCTCCCCCAGATATAAAAATTGAGGTGGTTTTCAAAATTGTCGATAACACGTCCGTTGCTTACTTACAGGGGGTTCAAGTTTTCGTTGGAACGCCCTGTAATACTTGAACCTTTAACTTCTCCAATGAATATTACGACCTCACACAAATTTCCAAAAATGGAACGTTACCGGTTCATCAGTCATTTTGTCAGCCATAGCATCAACATTTTCTTATTTGAAGTTGGTCTCTCTTGTTTAAAGGTTTAATCCGTCTCATTGTCGATCTCAATTCATTCTTATTGTCGAAAATGCCGCTGATTAAATCGAACGCATCCATAAATTGTAAAAAAACTCAGCGTAATCATGCAGCGTAAACGAATGGAAGATCCACTCAGGAATTGGAGGATCTGGTCTCATATGTGAAGGGAAATGGATCTCGCTAGTAAAATGATGCGATCCCAATGCAACCATACAATGTTGGGAAACACCGTATTCAACAACCGAGGTGAAGCCCATCTGGAGTGCCTGGCAACGACAGACCTCGAGATATTAAACAAAGGAACAGAGCTCCCTTTTATCGATACAATCCGAAAGGAGGTCATTGATGTCGAGGAAGATAAAGGACAATATTAGGCACTGGACAGTGACTCAGGATGCAGCAATGACCGACCGTCGCATGATACGTTCCGAGATCACAGCAGATCGGGCAAAAGTTACACTCAGGCGGAACCCAAGGACTACAAAATAGGGCAACTCTGAGACTCCACAGATGTCTAACAGGACCTGACTTCCCCTAAACTTTTGGACGAGGAAGTTGAAAGAGGAAAAAATCAGTTTATAGAAACTTTTGTGAAAACGTGTTCCTTGATAGCGCAACCCCTACGGAAAGTAAAGTGATGGAGCAGAGAGCGTCACCACCTGAAAACGGCTGCCAAGCGACAACATCACTTTGGAATTTCTTCCTGACGTTTCGCTGGCGCGAGTGGTTAGCTTCTTCAGAGGCTCATGTACATCTTGAGTTAGACTCCGGTAAGTGAGTATTATGACTTCGTAAAGCGTATTTATATGGATTCAGAAAGCCTGGAGTGATAATTACTTTTTCTGGATTCGGAGAAGTATCATCAACATTAATTGTCGCACTACCTAAAGACATGTTATTTATTATTTATTATCTTAAAATGGGGTTCTATATTCGGTTGAGGTTCACAGATTCTTCTTTCCTGTTGAAATAATCCGTGTGTTTGTGAATCTCTATTGCCTCTCCTATCATTCGACTATGGTATCCCTGGTTGGAGGCAGTGAGTTATTCGTGTTTTCAAACAGAATCCTGTTCGTACGTGTTCCGCCACAGCGGACTTGTCGGTTTGCCCTAGTCTGAAGTTTCTTTCATGCTCTTTCAACCTAGTCTGATAGATCTTTAGATGGTACCGATGTATACATATCTTCCCACAGGTGCACGGTATGCGATAAACCCCTGCTGTTGACAGTGGGTCTCTCTTGTCTTTAGCCGACCTGAGGCTTCGTTGTATCTTTCTGGTGGATTTGAAAACCGTTTCAATGTTGTGTTGCCCCAAGAGTTTTCCAATTCGGTGACCCTTGGAATATATGGTAGATAAGCGCGCGTGTGCAACTATCTGAGCGTCCTCCCTGTTTGGAACCAGAGAACTCTTCAGTTTCATGGCCCTGTTGATCTAGGGAAATTGACTTCCTCCCAGTGTAGACCAGACTGGCCAAGATACTGAGCAGTGAGACGATGGGGACAATTGGATTGCTCGAAAGACAGGATGGAACTCGGATGATATCCGGACAGGAAGCCCTCCTGCACCTGTTGGAGGTTCATTTTTCCGGACAGACAGGTGATAACCGAGATCGAGAAATAAAGCCCATCCACAGGAAGAACGGAGCTTTCGCCGAAGAAGTAGTCACCGAGAAGGCTCTTCGGTGGGCAGTGAATGAGTTAAAACCATTCAAGGCGGCAGGTCTGGACGGCGTATTTCCAGCATTGCTACCCAAAGCTCTGAAAAGCATATTACCCTGGATATATAACCCCGCCAGAGGTTTCTACGCCCAGGCAAACGCTGAAGACGGGCTAGTCCTGGTGACGGGCCATTTTCTAGGAGTAGTTTGTGATCGAATGCAATTTTTTTTAATTATTTATTTAACGTCGAACTATTTCCGCTACCAAAGTCAATCACCGACTCAGGTAAGCAAACTTCCTCCAACCGAAAATTTTGCAGAACCCTATGGTATTCCAACCAACATCTATGGACTCGGGACCACCGCTTTGAGTCCCCTCCGAAGGACGGAAAGCATATCCTCACTTTATCTTGTGCTCATTGATATATTGCCTGAGAGCTATGATATGCTATTTCTCTATAGTTGTACGGACCTTCGATGCGGTCTTTTTTGCATGAGGTCACCCATCCAAGTACTAATCGCGCTTGGCGCTGCTTAGCTTCAAATATCGAATGACTGTAAGTCAACCTGAAGAGCTGGGCCATGCCCCGACCCAAATTGGCGTGCAGGAAAATAGAAAGGCGGTGTGAGGAAGTCGGCTTCACATTTAATCCGAAAGAAACAAAACAAAGATGACTCTCAAAAACGTAGACGGGATCAGAATCACCAGTTATGGTGGAGGACTTCTAGAGCTAGGTAGATGAAATACCTTGGAGTGATACTGGACTCGAATGTAAATTAGGGGCCACACGGCGTCGATCGAGTAGTCGAGAAGACGGTGATGGCTATATGGACTCTGCGCCCGGCCGTGGGAGAATAGTATTTGGAGCTGTGGTCTGGTGACCGAGAGTGGGTCAGATACCCACAACCAAAATAAACGAAAAAAATGCAGACTAGCTGCTTGTATATGGGAATAACCGAGCGGGCGGACCAGCTACATTAAGCCCGTGTCTCACGGTCAAACAATTCGATCAAATCAGTTTGATCGTGACGTCATTCTTTTTATTTTCAGTAAATTTGATTAACTTTCAAATTGATTGTGGTCACACCCACACATTTGATCGAAGTCAACTACTACTGACAGTTCTATGATCATTCTTACGTTTGAAACTTGCCTAGTTTTTGTTCTGTGTTCTAATTTCCATCAAACATTTGAAATGACGTCATCAATGACGTCACGTCAAACTGATTTGATCAAATTGTTTGACCGTGAGACACAGGCTTCAGGAAATGAGTATAGAGAGGGATAGACGGCTGCAGGCAGTCAAAGCGGTTGATATCAGGGCCCGACAGCGCAAGGAAGGCCAAAATACTAAAGCTTGGCCGCAAAGAACTTCGACTCGTGGTAGGAGTTCTGACCGGACATGGCAACAGTGTATATTTCATTTACGCACTCGCAAAAAGTAAAATACTGTCAGAAGAAAGAGATTTATTTCAATGAGATCTTCTACATATACAAGCTGCTTGTTCACAAACAGGTAACATCAAGACAAGATCTTTCTTTTATTTCACCTAAGACTAAAGTTACTTTTCGAAAATAAATTAATAATTAATATGGCAAGAGTTACGAATGCAGCGTTTGTAACATCAATATTGAGTTTCTTATCCCAGGTAAATGAGGAACGTCACTAGAACCATTTCAGGAAACAGAATTTCAACTAGAAGCATCAATTCTATGAATTAGCATTTTGACTATTTTTCTAAAGAGTTGAATACATTTCTTTCGATCGAAAAACTACCCAATGATTCATTGTATTCTACGGTTCTCCAAGTGGACTGAACTTTTTTATGTAACGAGATAGACTCCTGCTTTGTTTGTTGATATAAGAGAGCACTTTTTCATTTTTCCTTATTTATTTTCATTTCAACATTCAGGTTTCGAATTGAAATTGAATACACTGATTCGCTCCTAATATCCTTCTTATGTTCAAGGTTCCTGTTTTCGTTTTTCCTTCATCTGGGATAACTTTCTCAAAGAATTATGCTAACGGTAGGTACTCGACAATTCAAAACATCTACATATCATCTAAAGAAAACTGGGCAAATTTTCTCATTTCATAAAAAAATATTTTCTAGGGAAAGCTCGAAGAAACTTCCTTTTTGAATTGAATAATTCGACGTGTGAAGGAAAGCAGGGTACTCAGCAAAGAAAACAACGCTTGAAACTGGGAAAACGTAGAAAACTGAAAAATTGGGTTCAGTCCAAATTAACATTTGAACATTTCCAAGTCAATAAATATACAAATGAAAACTTCTTGCTGAATTGTTGAATTCAACTACAAAGTTTAAATATTTTTGAATGACATCAAGGCAAGAGTTATCAAATACAGAAACATTTCATTAACAACAGTTGTTAAAAAAAGCAATAGACGATTATTTTCAGTTGTGGTTCTATGTGTTTATAAAATGTTTGGTTGATACGAATTGCCTCAGACTGAGACGTTTCATTAATCTCTAACTGAATGTTGTGGTTTTTGATTTAGTACAGTGAGGGTCAACATTCTTTCTCATTCAATCAGAATATGTCAAAATCAGAAGATAAGTCTGGCAACGTCTGCGTTATATAGGAGCACTATATAACGCCACCAAGTAGAGTTCTTGATAGTACCAACTCTCCGAAACTTGCCGGAAGTTGCTATACCATTTTCCTTCACAGTCGGGATATGCCATTACCTATGATTCACCGGATAAAATCATCCTTCCAAACCAAATAGAAACAATCAAGAGTATTAGAAGAGTTAATCGAAGATCCAGAATACATTTGGACTTTGTATTGAATATTTTTACAGAATCCACACAGACAAGACTTAGAATTAAAAAAACGAAAACAAAAATATACATGATATTGCACTTGACAAGTATTGTGTGCCTCGATCATTACAAAGAAGGACATTCAATTTGATCTCCATCAAGAATATTTTGAAAGAAATGAAATCGAAAGTCTCTTGACTTACAGTTAACAAAAATATTTCACAAACCATCACTTCGCAAGACATTAGACTAGAATATTTTGAGTAAAATATATACAACACAAATATGTCACCATCATTTTCGATACTTCAACGAAAAATAATCAGGTGTCACAAAGAAGAGATATCATCAGGACAATTATTATATTTATTTGAATATCTATGTAGATTGACAAGAACGAAGGAATTCGAAAAAGAAACTAACAGAGTAGTAGTTGCAGATTTTCATAGTTGCAAGCATAGTTGTGATACTTCTTTGTGACACTGAAGAAAAATCAATTTATTGCAAGTGAAAAGTGTGCTTCAGCAGTCGTAAGCTTATCTTCACTAAAAATGTAGGTATTTCACTAATATGGGCTTATGTTGGGCATATCACTGAAACAAAAAAAATATCTACGTTAAAGATGAAAACAATAAAACATAAACAGTAAAATTGTATCAACCGATGTTTATCAGAATTAACTAGAGGTAGGTAATTTTTCATTTGATGAGATTACTTTATGTACTTGGTAAGCCAGTGGGTAGAGCCTCAAATTATTATCGAAAAGTTTTCCACAAATTTCAACATTGGTGATTTGAATCCTATCGATAATCGATCACTGAATGAACAATGAGATGAACAACAGGCAATAGGTAAATGCAAAACCAATATGAACCTAAACGTCTGAATTCTTTGGTGAAGAAATCTTTCATTTGTCGAGTATTATTGAGTTATAATTTATTTTTGGTACGATCCAGTTATCTTGAATGCTTACGGCATGTTATCGAAACGGTAATTCACTTACCGACGCCATTGAATTAATAGCCGACGTCTTCGTATATTAATGTTGTATTCAACAAGTAATTATGTTTGCCAAAAAGCTAAATGATATCGGATTAATACGTCTTGAAGAGTCACTTCTAAAGCAAGAACACAGTAATTGCATTCCAATCAACAATGAGAAAAATGCATTTTTGTTATGATTTCATACCACTTCATTTATTGAGACTCACTCCAGGTTTAAAGAAAAAATGTTCGCTTCCGTTAACCAGTTGACGAACGTCAACCCTCAGAGGTCGAACTTGTGCGGGCAATGGATCAACAAGGCCTAACCTTTGAACTTGCTACTTGCTAACTTCTACCCTATCGATACTGAAACTGCCAGTAGGACCTAATTGAATTTTGTATGGTACTTTAGAATACAGTCTCACGAAAGAACACTGTAACTGCCACTTTTTATGACGAATCCGTGGAAAAACACAGTAACTGCTTCAACAATAGTTCTAATTCATGTAGCATTCGAAAGAAAATCATCAAGTAATATTATTGGGTGTTTGAATTTGGAATACAAATTTTTTAGATTGAATAAGTTTCATTTCAAATTTCATTGCCGTTAATAATCTGACAAATAAACTGAAAACTAATATTGAAACGTTATTGAAATGAATTCCTCGTTATGAAAAATATATATAAATAAAATGAATAAACGAAAAAAAAATTCAAAAGTGAACAAATAAATACCGATCCCTTAGGTACTCTATGAAGGATTATTCAGAAACCTCAATCGATCGTTGATGGTGATGTTTTTGAACATGTTGAACACACGGGTGATACTGCAATTGATAACTTCATCAACGAAAACTGATCGACTTATGATATAAATCACGAGGCACGTTGCAGTTACTTGATTGGAGTGGGAGAAAATAGTCCTGCGCTGGGCAGAAAATCAGCTGTATGACCATTAAAGAACACAGCAATTACATATACCATCGAAAAACGCAGTAAATGCTATATACTTACTATTTTTCTCCGTATGAAGTTCTATATACTGTGTTCTATTCTAGGTTCTCCTTCGAATCGATTACAATTTTTCAAATACGAAAATGCGTAGCAAAACACGGTGAGTTCGCTTATGCTATGACGTCAAATTTGTGAAAAATGTCGGTTACTGTGTTTATGTTCAGGGCAGGCGAAATGATGGTACGAATGTCATTATTGACTTCTTAGTGGGGGGCTATTAATTCATTTTGATCAAGGGAAAAATCCAAAGATCATGCAAAAAAGGTATAACCATCATGAACTACCGATTTCAGACAATTTTCTTCGATCTGTAAAGCGTGCTTACCGTTCTTGATACTTACTATACTAGCAAAATTGTTCTACTTGAACTTCAGTTTTTCATCAGATAATGAACTAGGAAGTCATTAGTATTTATTCAGAATTCAGAATATAAATGATAACCCAATGCGATAATTACTTGGTGTATTGGGAAATGATGAATATATTTCACCCTTTGTTAAGTTATATGAGATACTGCAGTTAGATGAACTGTTTATTTCAATTTGAAAAAGAATATTCATCTATTTATTCATTGTACTCATTACAAACACCAACTAGGGTAATTACAAGTAATGGAAAATGGAATAAAAACAACATATGCAATGAAGGTACTAAAACTAACCTAACGTAACCTACACAATCTAGTATCATACAATTTGCTTCATGTTCCTAATTAACTCACTCTTCGTCATATTAAATATATCAATGTCGATTTGCTTGAGGATCTGATTACAAATCAATAACATTTTGTTCATTGGAGATGTTGTGTTGCCTGGATCTATACTGAATGAATCAAAACTTAGGATTCTTAGATTTACTTTAGGGACAATTATAGTTATATACTTAACTAAATCACAGTCTTTGTATTTGATATTATTAAGGATTTGGTAAATAAACAACATTGCTTGTTGATTTCTTCGATCGGACAGACTTTTAGTATTGAAATTATTCAATATACTCCTATATGAGACCATAAATGGATATGTATTGTTTTGTTTTAGGAAAAGGTATCTCAGAAATCGCTTTTGAACTTTTTCGATGTAATCTATGTGGATCTGGGCTGAAGGCATCCAGATTTGGGAAGCATATTCCAAGTGCGGTCTCACTATAGTATTATAAATTCTAATAACTGTATCAACTTTAAAGCTTTTACTATTCCTAATGAGGAAACCAAGTGATCTGTATGCTTTATTGACTATAGAAATATAGTGCGAGTTGAATCTCATATCACTCTGCACTCCCAAGTCCTTGATCTCACTAACTCGATTCAAGGTGGTATGATCTATGTTGTAATTAAACTCAATAATATTGTCTTTCCTAGACAAAGTTATGGTGTTGCATTTTTTTACATTGATGGGCATCTTATTATTTTTAAACCAGCTGCAAACGTTGTTTACGTCTTTTTGTAAAAGATTACAATCTTGTATACTTGAAACTGTTCTGAAAAATTTTAAGTCATCGGCAAAGAGAAGCCCTACAGATTCAGCTAGACACTCAGGAAGGGCATTTATAAATAATTTGAATAAAAGGGGGACCAATAAGTTGCTTCCCTGAGGTACACCTGAAGTAGCAGTATAACTATCCGAGGTAGATGTTCCAATCTTTACCATCAGAGTCCAATCGGTCAAATGAGCTTCACGAAAAAGAGGAAAGCCCCCGGGGGCGGGCGCGGGGGCCACGGGGGGGCCGCCGCGCCCCCCGCCCCCGCGGCCGGGCCCCCCCCGGGCCCGGCCCCCCGCCCCCCCCCCCCCCCCGGCCCCCCCCCCGCGGCCCGGCGCCCGGCTTCAAAATAACCCCATAACACCTACATAACCTCATTAAACAAAAAAAAAAAAATATTGATTGAGATGTTCCCATACCATATATTTCTCAATAAGGGAAGAGGAGATGAAATAAATCGAAGATGAGTTGATTTTTTCGTACATTAATGTCGTATTCAAAATTATTATACTTTTTTATTTTCATTTCTATACCAAAGTTTACTAGAAGTACTAGTGGACAGTCATTCTGAAACCATACTCATAAAAACTGATATACCTTTTTTTAATCGAATACTCACGGTCTGAGAAATTGAAGTGAGAATTCATAAGACCGGCAGTCCTATGGGATAAACCGTCGTACACGTCATTAATACAAAATCTGCATAGACAACGTTTCCTGATAGAAAGCCTTGCCGCTTTGAGATAAGTTCGATACTTCTATTTGAAATTGAAATATTCAAAATGTTTTTCTATTCATCTTACACTAAATGTTCTTACCTTTTAATATATAATCCGTCAACAAGGTGGGCACAGTTGGGCTGTCTTCATTGATGGCTTTCAATACTGAAACGAAAGTGAAAGAATAAAAGTGTTAGACAATGAATTTTGACAGAAAATAGGTTTTATGAATAGAATACTAATAGAAATACAAAAAGACACGTGTTACATAGAGGATGAAATTTAATAAGTGGTATTGGTTTATAAAAATTCCATTGTTTACATTTTTTAACATACTCAAACCTGGGAAATATTCAAATGGGTTGGAAAAGATTGAAATGACCCGTTTTATCAAAAACTAATAAATGAAATAATATAATAAAATGAAATAGAGTGATGAGTTATTCAAACACAGAAGAGTCAAACAAAACGAGAAGTATTAAAAAATAATGCGAACATAGGAAGAAATATATGAAAACGTTGTTAGATCTCGGGTGATGACAGAGAAATTCTTAAAGTGAGCTCGCTTAATTGTGGGCGAAAGGGAAAAATTGAAGCGATTATAATTCTTTGTGAAAACTGGATTGAATTTTGCAATATTTTCCAAACATTCCGAATTTCTATGCTGGGAGGCTGAGTGTGTCGTTGAGAATAACTTCAGGTTGGGGTCATTTAATGTAAAAATAACCGAGTACTATTGCAGTGATTTGGTTGACGTTTTCTTGACCGCTTCTCAGGAAACCAAGGTCCGATTGTCACCATTTTGCAGGGATAGATAACATCGGTTAGTTTTAGAACGAATTACCAAGATTACTTCCAGACCACACTCTTGGTTTGTCCAGGCAATAATAGTAGGAGAGCCCACGATGCTACATCGGGATTCACTCTAGCGTCATAGAGACCTATTGGGTTGAGAAGCTTAGACGATAAGAAGAAAAAAATGTTATATAAGTAATGTATACCTTTTCATCGGTGGGGCGAGCGGCTATAGACTTTAGAAAATGTAAAAATAAAACTGTTGCATGGACATACTCGAGTGCGTCAGATATTGATATCATCTATGTCCTACATATTTTTGAAAATGTACGCATGTGGTAATCTGATTGTTCCCATGATGGGGGTGGTCGTACGTAAAATAAAAAAAAAAGTTTTTCTCGAGCGTGTCAGATTTTCTGAGGGGATGTTAGTGAACCTCTAAAAAAGCTCTTATATGATAATCTGACGGTTTGGATGTGACGCAGACTCGCAGCCGTTATTAGGATGTGAAAAAAAATTCGTCATTTTGAAATACATAAGCGCGTCAGATTAGGATATATATGGTTCATTTTCACGCCCTAGACCAGTCTCATAATCTGACGATTATATGAAGGGATTCCCCTATTATGCCAATTTGATTTTTATTTTATTTTTTTAAATCATTGAACTTAATTAATTGAACATCTCAGGAAAAAGCACGCAAATAAAAAAAGTGTATGCTTTTTTCAATAGAATACTTGTATTTATAAAAGAAGCAATTGAATTTTTAAAATTCAAAAACGTTTGATAACGTTTGTAAACAATATCATGCCACCAACGAGTCTGTGTGATCAACTGTCATGGCATCATGGCAACAGAAACCAGAGTGGGGAAAGAGTGAGAGAGCAATAATAGATAGAGAAAGAGTTAGAGAAAAATAGAAACATGGAGAGAGGAATACAGGCATCACGTAGCTGCACGCATTAAACTTCATCGACGAATTTTTATTATTTCGGCTTGTGGAAATCGTCAGATTAAATTTTTTTTGCAATTCTTGAATTATTTCCATCAAAATAAAAATAAAATTAGCCACGCTTGAGAATGTCAATAACTTTGTAGGCCTCCTCCCTCTTTAGATAACTGTCGAACTGTCAGATTAGTGGAATATACACGTTTCAGGATGTAACTAACTCAGCCATTACCTTAATCTGACGCGCTTGAGAATTTCAAAAAATCATTTTTTTTTACTAATCTGATCCTTTCTCCTTGATGGGCGGCCATATATATAGGGCTCATATATGGTGGAAGTACTGAACCGGGTTCAAGGTATCCCCCTGTATATTAATCTGCCGCGCTTCAGTAAATCCCGTAATCCCCGCTTGGGCTTCCCTATCACAAGCCTTGATAGTTTTCAATAGAGTGAATGATATAAACAATGGTAGTTTGGAATCATAGGCATTATAAAACACTTGGACTTAAGAGAGAACATCAATCTTCAAACTAGAAAAAGAGAATGCCGTGGTTGTCAATATGACTAATATACCGGTAGTCTCATTTCTGGCTTGAAAATGTATAGTCAACAAATTTGAAGAATTTTTCAAAGGAGAAACGTTGTACCCATTCGTTTTATATTCATTCATCTCTGATTGCTTAATTTATGTAATATCGAATTCATGAACCTATTTTTTAGTGGTAAATTTTTTGATCTCTGCCGTTAGCAGAGGGCAAAACACTTCCTATATTCCGGTGCGCATGGAGTAGTCATAATAAAAAAGTCATTTCCGACCGAACAATTTGTCTAATCATGTTTTTGTGTTTTTGAAATGAGTTGAGCAGAGTAGGTTCTCATGAAACTGATATTTTCAGATCTCTGAACAATCCATCCTTTGCGGTATCTCTCTCTCTGTCTTTTAGTCCAAGAACCAGGTACTTTTTTTCTGCAATCTTCTACAGAATTGATATTTTTGTTGGAAAATGTTCGGGGGTGTCCCCTGAATGTAAATTCAAGTTGGCGGGACGGGGGGGGTTGAGCTTCAGCCGCCATCTTGGAAAACACGTTTTATCGAATCTCTCGTGAACCGTGCATCGTACGATAAAAACAGTAAGGATCGTTTTTGTAGATAATGAAATTCTTTGCAACTTTTATTCGAAACTTTTTTTTGTATAAAGCATAGGTTTTTATTTATGGCGCGCCAAAATACTGCCATTTATACTGTTTCATCAACCGTTCACTATATATTTAGCAATAACCATGCTGGGAACAGTTTGGCGCGCTATAAATGAAAACCTATACACTATACGGAAAAAAGTTTCGAATAAAAGTTGAAGAGAATTTTATTATCTACGAAAATGATCCCTACTATTTTTGTCGTACGATGCACGGTTCACGAGATATTTGATAAAACGTGTTTTCCAAGATGGCGGCTGAAGCTCAACCCCCCTGTCCCGCCAACTTGAATTTATAATCAGGGACACCCCCAAACATTTTCCAACAAGAAAATCAATTCTGTAGAAGATTGCATTATGAACCTACATTTTTTGCTCTGGCTCTTGGCGTATTAAATGTATTCCTGGGTTGAGTACTTTTTGAAGGAAAATGTGACTTGACAGCCTTACTCCAATATATGACCATTTTCCCGTGTATTTATCCCATACATCACCGATTTGCATGAAAATTTAGATTCAGGATCTACATACCCTCTTTTTCAAAATCTACCCTGTGCCGAGGGTTGCTTTCTCCCTGGGGGTGGATGCCACCCCTTCTTGGAGGTGAAAAATTTTTATTGGAAATAAGTGCGGAAATCAATAGATTGACTAATTCTAAGCACTTTTTGTTCAATGAAGTTTTTTTTGAAAAGCAATACTTTTCGACTTATTCGCTACTGGAATTGTCGGTTTTCAGGAAAAAAAACACGTTTTCAGATCCTTTTTCGCGAATAACTGGAAAAATATGCATCTAATCGAAAACCTACGGAGAGCAAAATTATTGCTTTTGAAAAAACAAAGGCGATCGTTTATTTGTGATGTATGCAAACCCACTACAAACTGAATAATTGCTTGTTGAAAGTTGATTGGTATTTTCAAACGCCAGAATGGAAAGTTTCTACGCACAATAACCAAAAACCAATGCATTTTTCTGGAAAAACTCATAATGTTGAATCATATTTTTTCGTTGAAAAAAAATTGTGAATAACTCATCTCTTTCCCCCCCTTTGAAAAAAATCGTTGTTACTCCATAATTCACTTCATTCATGTTCTAATAACGAGTTCTGAGTTTTTCATCAATTGTAAGTACTTAGTTTTGGAAAAAATATGAGATTGAAGAGAAAAAATCATATACGTAATTCAGCAAAAAATCACTATTTCTTCGAAATAACTCGAAAAGTATTGATCACATGCAAAATTTTCTAGAGTACAAAATTGAAGGTTATTCTTCTCTGGAAATTTTGGTGTTTCATTTTTTTTGCAGGATGAAAATAGAGTAAGATACGGCCAGTTAAATATTGTGAGGGTTCGCGCAAAGTACCTTTTTTGAGTCCTTTCAGCATGAACCTTTTCAAAAATATAATCTGAAACAAAAAATCATGTGAATGAGTTTATAGCTCTTGAAAAAAGCTACAAAATAATTGTTTGGTGGATTATATTGGTTAAAGACTAAGCGAGTTACGGGAAAAAAACAAAAACAATTTTTGTAGAAATTAGAGTATGTACATTAGTATATTGAAGAATACACATAGTAACTATATTTTTGGCCTAGTGGAACTATATTATTTCAATCGATCACACATCCAAATCTAGACTCAACCCTTTTTCAAATGGGGTAGTTTTCACCCTTAAAAAATCAAAAGCAACCCCGAGTACAGAGGTAACTCTAAAGTAGAGTCTCAATCTGAATTTTCATACAGTTGGGTTTCCCGGTTACTCAATAACAATTTCGATATAAACAATCATAAGGATGTTTTTCAGAGGTCGAAACTGTTTGATAGATCAAAAATTGTCTATCAAGGTTAATTCAACGTATTTACAGATGACGGCACGCTCAAAACTAGTATTTTGTAATTATTTTCTGAATAGGGGTAGTTTTCACCTCATGATGAATAAAAATCAACCCAAGGCACAACCTCAACTTTGAAGTAGATGGTAGATAGAAGCTAAATCTCAAATTAAATGCAAATAGATACTGAATGAGTTGAATAACTGCCAAATAACATGTTAATTATTATTTTCTGGGATGACACTGATTACTGAACCATAAATTATATTAAAAATCATCAATTGATTAATTTTACTGATATAAATATGATTTCAGTTTATTACATGCTCCAATCTGAAATTTTGATATTTTTTTCGAATCGGGGTGGTTTTATCCCCCCCTCCAAAAAAGCAACCCTCGGCACAGAGTAGATTTTGAAATAGAGGGTAAGTAGAATCTATATCCAAATTTTCACACGAATCGGTGCGTATGGGATGAATACACAGTTTACACTTTTTTTACCGTCATAGCCTGGAGTACCTGTACAGGTATTTTATAAGATCTATGTTTAGAATAATACGACTCAATAGGAAACTTACTCAACCACACATTAATTAATATTCCCGTTTATGATTATAAAAAATACTCACTTTTGATAAGGATTTGCAGAGTTTGGTTATCCGGCGGTCCATTATCTATATGGTACGGAATCACTGTAGTCAAATACTAGAAAAAAAATTGTTAATATGTTCCGTTCGACACGAAAATTCAACCCACCTTAGGATCCAGTCCACTGGAGTTCCTTAAAGACGAATTCTTCGCTGCACGTTTCTTCTCTACATGATGCTGTCTCCTTCTATTTTGCACGGCAAGCAGCAGAGATATAAATGTGTTTTTCAGTTCTTTTTCGTACTCGAGTTCGTCACGCAAAGCCAATTCTGAGATGAGGGTCTCTGAGAATTCTCGGATTAGGACTTCCAGTTCTAAAAAGAGCTCATTCAACTGGCTCAAGCTCAAGTCGCGTAGTTCTGAAAGAAAAACGAACATCACATTGAAAATCGAGGGGGAGATTATCGAACAAAATAACTGTGATTATTTCCCTCAATGCGAATAAACGATGAAACAGTTGAAGACTAGACTGCTTTTACAGAGTTTTACAGCGATTAAATGCACTTGGATCACTTTTCAGGTACTATCTCTGGTACTATATTGTTCCTGTGTTCGATTCTGATGTTTCCTGAGTTTACATGTTTTCTGGAAATAATCTAAACATAATACATCCCTCCTTCACCAAGTTCAATCGACCAAAATGCGTGCATTTCCATGATTTTCAAAATTTTGCTTTCAAGCAAATGTTTTCGTGTATAATAATTTAAAATAGAATCCCTCGACCTGCGGTCTCGGGATTTTATCAAATTATCAAACACTCAAGTCATTTGCTAAGCAAAATTTCGAGAATCATGGAAGTGCAGCACACATTTCAACCGAATAAACTTGGTGCACTCGGGATATAACCCCCGATAAAATACTCTTCAGTTCCATAATAGTAGTGGAATCAGAAA
The DNA here is from genome assembly GCA_032362365.1 of Zygogramma bicolorata. NCBI lineage: Eukaryota > Metazoa > Arthropoda > Insecta > Coleoptera > Chrysomelidae > Zygogramma > Zygogramma bicolorata. Next base: position 177,844 of record JAVJAQ010000987.1, read on the forward strand.
GTTGTCAAGCAAGTAGAAATAACTGTCATCACTGTGAGGAAAGATTATGTATGTCACACTAATTCATTATCGTGTTCTCATTGCTCACTAACAAAGTACATATAAAAGTGTACATGAAGTTCACATTTTGGTCCGTACTGGACATAGAAATACAATTTTTTCTGCTCGTTAAAGTTCTAATTTTCATGAGCATTTTTGAATTCTTGAGAAAAAATTACGTTGAATAAAAAAAATTTTCACGACAATTTATAAGGAAGATATGGAAATAGTTATCTAAGCCGCTCGAGAAGAGTCGCGTAGCGGGGCGAGACGCAGGCCCCCACTACGCCACCCGGCGGCACCGACGCCGCCATCCGTATATTCCGCGTGCGAGCGACCGAATGCAGTCATGATCTGCCATAAGATTAATGCTCAAAACGGTTTTTATAATATCAAATATACGTATGCCTGAAACTATTAAAGGCCGGTCTTTTCACTTATAGATAAGGTCTCTGATAACTATCCATCACATAAACTACACAGGAATACATATTGATATCTGACAGATGAGTTATCAAGGACTTCATCTATAAGTGAAAAGACCAGCCCTAAGAATGTCCGCGAACTTGAATTTCGCAAAAATGTTAATTTGAACTGTAATAAATTAAACAAACGTAAGAATGCTTGTATCTCGGCTTGTAATGAAGATATTGAGCCATTTTTCAATCACCCGTCTCGCTAAGACCTCTGAAAATTTTGAAGAACATTTTAAATAACTTGAATATTTAAGCCGTAACATCTATTTGTTTATAGCGAAAATTTCATTTCCTCGAAAAACATGTTTGAAAAAACTATTCTTTTCAGTTTGATCCTAAATGTACATGCTGAAAAGAATTACCCGGGTTTTTCTGCACCTTCTCGGCCTTGTGGAACAAGTGCTATATAGACACGTCGGATGTAGGAAAAATATATAACATGGCTGGATAAATCTTACCGATATCTCTTCAGGACAGCTTCTTTTAGGTGGTGGATGAGTTTCAGAATAGTACTTCATAAAAAATGAACTACATGAATACAATAATTATTTTGTTGAAAAATAGTTGTTCAACAGTAATTTACCGCCAAACCAATACTCATTTCTACGTAATTTTTTCATAGGACTTATGTAGATTTCATTACGGCGCACATTTCAGTAGGAAACATTCCAAAGATGATAACATCATAATAGTGACTGTTTATTTAAATGATTTTTTCGGCTAAAAGTCGTCATTTCACGATCCCACAAATTTCACACTATATTCATTGAGGTCCAACTACCTCCAAAAAATTCGGCGATTTGGCATGGCTGTTGAATAGAAGTCGTCCAAATTCATGTACATTCCGACTGGACTAAGCTGAGCACCTCCTTGGCCTTCTCCATGACCTCGTTGATGGTCACCTCGCGTTCTCTCAACTCAATACTCATGATCTACAATATAAAATTTATGACTTATGTTTGAATTTAGGTCAGAATTGAGATTTATGGTGACCTCGCCTTCTCTCAACTCCGGGTAACTTATGATTGAATTAGATTTATGACTTGATATTTATGATTTGAGATAATGACTTTAGATTATGACTCAAAATTCATAATTCAAGATGATGATTTAAGATTCTGACTCAATATTCATGATCTACAATATAAAATTTATGACTCATGTTTGAATTTAGATCAGAATTAAGATTTATAATTTAAGATCTGTGCTTCATGCTTGAGTTCACTTTACATTACGTTCTCAAACATGTAGGTCCCAAATGCGTAGCAAATATAGACTCTAGTCTCCCGCCCCTCTCACACATCAATAGCGCAATTACATTACGCTGGTCGATACTCGTATGGCTGAGAATCTTTTTTGACTAATCCATGACCTCGTCGCTTGCCAGCTCGCATTCTCTCAACTCCGGGTTACTTGATTTAGATTAGGACTCAGATTTATGACTCGAAATTTATGATTTGAAATAATGATTTAAGATTATGACTCGAAATTTATAATTCAAGATAATGATTCATGATACCGACTCAATATTTATAATCTACAAAATAAGATTTAGTACCTAACAAGGTAATACGAAATACGTAGCGAATATTGAACCTTCATTCTTTCGACGCTCCCACACATCAATAATGCGATTACAATACCCTATACTAGTCTATACTCACTATCCTCATAGAACGAAGAGCTGAGCACCTCCTTTGCCTTTTCTCCATGACCTCGTTGATGGCCAGCTCGCGTTGTCTCAACTCCGAGTGAGTTATGATTGAATTTAGATCAGGATTTAGATTTATGACTTGATATTTATGATTTGAGGTAATGACTTTAGATTATGACTCAAAATTCATAATTCAAGATGACTCAATATTCATGATCTACAATATAAAATTTATGACTTATGTTTGAATTTAGATCAGAATTAAGATTTATAATTTAAGATCTGTGCTTCATGCTTGAGTTCACTTTACATTACGTTCTCAAACATGTAGGTCCCAAATGCGTAGCAAATATAGACTCTATCTAGTCTCCCGCCCCTCTCACACATCAATAGCGCAATTACATTACGCTGGTCGATACTCGTATGGCTGAGAATCTTCTTTGACTACTCCATGATCTCGTCGCTTGCCAGCTCGCATTCTCTCAACTCCGGGCTACTCAATTTAGATTAGGACTCAGATTTATGACTCAAGATTCATGATTTGAAATAATGATTTAAGAGTATGACTCGAAATTTATAATTCAAGATAATGATTCATGATATCGACTCAATATTTATTGAGATTTATAATTCGAGATAATGATTCAAGATTCTGACTCAATATTTATGATTCATAATATAAGATTTATGACTAATGATCAAATATAGATTATGATTTAGAATTCCTTGTAAACAGGAAGACGCCTGCTTCAACCATGTAGGTCTCGAATACACAGCAAATATTGAACATTCATTCTTTCGCCCCTTTCATTATTCGAGATAATGATTCAAGATAATGACTCAATATATATGATTTATAATATAAGATAAGATTTATGATTGAATTTAAGATTATGATTTAGAATTCCTTGTGACCAAGAACTCGCCTTCAAGCATGTAGGTCTTCAATACGCAGCAAATATTTAACCTCCAACCTCTTGCCCCTCCCGCACATCAATAGCGCGATTAAAATACCCTGCTGGTAGTCGATACTCACTATCTTCGTAGAGCGGAGAGCTGAGCACCTCCTTGGCCTTCTCCATGACCTCGTTGTTGGCCAGCTCGCGCTCCCTCGACTCCGGAGAACCATCCGTGGAGCAGACGTCGTCCTGCATCATGTCGTCGATCTCGCGGATGACCTCGTCGGCCGTCTTGAGCGGCTCCGCGTCGTGCGGCAGCCCGCCGAGGATGAGCGCGTGCATGTCCAGGTCGCTGGCGACGGCCTCGTCTTCGGAGCTGAGGTCCAGGTCGTCTTCGGGGGTCTGTGGTTCCTGGAAACGAACGAATTGTCGGTTTTATTCGCAATAGAATATCAGTAATACACCCCCCCTCAAGTAAATTCATAACGTGTTTGAAACATTTCAAATGAATTACGTGAGGAAATATCTGAAACATTGAAAATAAAGGTTTCAGAAATGTACTAGAAACGTGTCATAATCACGGCATCAAAGCAATGTCTCTGACATATTTCAAAAATAGGCGATATAATATGTTATCAAATCAAACATGCCAGAAATATTTCAATAGAAGATACGTTGTCAGTTGGTAGTGCGAAGTGCGAACAAAAGGACATGCGCACAAATACTCAATGCATACAGTTTGACTTGGAGCGTCCATCAATCTCGTCACTTTTTTGTGTTTTCTTGTTTTTAAATGCTGTAAGAGTCTATTCTGTGCTTCTTCATAATATTCCTGTTCACAATGTATGGGTTATGTGTATGGAGAGAGGAGTATTTTGCAATCCCTCAAACAACCTACAAGTAATTTCTACTTCAAGAGGTGAGTCAATTTTTTAACATATTCCAATTGAAAGCCTCATAACGCATTGTTACAGTTAACGACAGCGATTTCAAGAAGTTCACAGGAGAATAAATTAATGAGCATATGTGTTCTTTTTTAGAACACTTATAAGTAGGTACCCAAATAGCACAAGTACGTCCAGTGGACGTACTGCATATGTACGGTGAGGATGCATTGTACGTATTTAGGACGTACTTTTGTCTCCGACAGACGTACATAAGACCTCCCTGCGACTTACCGTTTCCGCATAGTCGGTAATCCCAGGTACGTACTTTTCTAGTCCACACAGGACCTGAAATGTACAGAAAGGGGAACTGTTTGGGACATTCCGAAAACGTACATTTTTCATTCTGTATGCGCTATCCCAAGTAGAACAAACATATTTAACCAATATTGGTTCAATATTACGGGAATATTAACCTTATATTGTAGATGATATCAATAGTGGCCACAAAAAAATGTGAACATTCGGCGATATTAGATCAATATTCGAAAACAACGTAATGTTATATCATATGATATCACTTAATGAATCTAAGTTTTCATATTCGGGATTATTCATTTATTTTTTACCAAATAGTCAAGTTTGAAATTTTACTCATTCACGTGTACTAACCATCTAACCGAATACTTACCTGGAAAAAGACCTGGCTGCTGCGGGGCTTGAACTCTCGACCTTTCCTATGGAGATATTATTGTCGACCACTGTTACGCTCTACGGCACGGAGACACTTGTTTTTAAGAAGGAGTTGGGTGCTATAGATGTGATGACTTCAAGTTAGTTTTGTTCGAGATAATATTAAAATTTTGGAAAGTTCAGTAACAATGGAAATATATTCGAAATAACATTAAAGGATCACTGTCTCATGTGATGGCGGTTTTGGAGTATCAAACTTGCTGTGCAAAAAATTCTGTATGTAATTTTCTGGTATTTAAATTCACCACATGTCGATGTTTCAATTTTTCCAAATTTTTAGGAATAATTCATTATGAATATTGCATTACCAATATTGATATATGTTTGAATACACTAAGTGATCACTCTCAAAATCCCAATACCCCTTGAAGCGAAAGGGACCCAATATGTACGTACTTGGGAGGTCCAAACAGTATGTACATACTAACAGAAATGTAGAAAATGAAAGGAACCCAATCCGTACGTACTTGGGAGGTCCAAACAGTATGTACAAAAAAGTACGTCAACGAGACGTCCAGATAGTATGTACATACGATTTCCAAAAATGTACGTCATTACTATGTCCCGCAAACGTTTCGAAAGATACGTATCTGAAAGGGACTCAATATGTACGCACCTGGAAGGTCCAAATAGTACGAACATAGTTCTTCCAAACATGTACGTAAATGATACGTCTGAGCAGTACGTACATGAGATTCACAAAAAAACACGTCATTGGTATGTCCCTAATTCATTCCGAAAAGTACGTACCTGAAGAGGAGTTAATGTAAACGTATCAGGGACACTTAATAAAGTACGTACATAGTACTTCCAAGCATGTACGTTTTTATTACATTCCGATTGGAACGGGACCAAGTATGTACCTACATGGGACGTCTAACCAGTACATACATGGTACATCCGGTAATGTACGTTCTTCGAATGTCTCCTATCCGTCCCGGGACGTATCGACGTAACTGGGACATAAATGGTTCGTCTTCAGGACGTCGTGTGCTATTTGGGTATATGTATTTTTGGAATGAGCAATAATAATAGTTCATTATGAAACGATCATGTAATGATGGTTATTAATACACGAGCATCAACCGGGATATATAAGCGAGCCGAAGGTGAGTTTCATATGGTTTATGCGAGTGTATTAATAACCATTACATGAGAGTTGCTACGCTATTTTATCTACACCCGATAGATAGTGAAGAACTACAAATATTATATTTTTAATGCACACCATAATACTAATTAAACGAATTTCTTTGAAAAATTCTACAAAATTGTAATTAATGGTATTACGAGAAATAAAACGATGAAAAATGAACAGATCAAAAATTTAAAAAAAAGATCACTCGAGGCCGGAATCGAACCCATGCCTCTTCCAACTAGTCTAACTAAAAAAAATTGTTCTAAAATTGTTCTAAAATTGTTCGTTCCGTTAACCAGCTGACAAACGTCAACCCTCAAAAGTCGAAACTTGTGCGAGCAATGGATCAACGAGGCCTTACCTTTTAACGTGCGATTACCCAGCACGGTGGCCCGGCGAGGATTCGAACCCCGGCCTTCCGCTTGATAGGCATATATGCTAACCACTACACTACCGAGACCACACACTGTCTAACTAGTTTATGTAATCTCAGCGCCTTAGACCGCTCCCATATCGCTGGTATCAGATATTTTGTTATGATTATCAAAGTTTGGCTATATTTTTCAAAAATTCGATACCTATACCAATTTTGACTTGACAAACGTCAAATGCAGAGCATGCACATCATGCTTGATTGAAAAATAATGGGTTTCTATTGGTTGAAAATCTATATCGTGATGAAAAATCTGTATCGTAATGGATTTCACTATAAAAAGGGTTGTGGGCATATACTTAAGTGTATCATTAGAGTACGGGTGTAGATAAAATGTATAATATATTGTAGATTCTGCCTGGAAGCGATTTTCTCCGATGACACACACTTTGAAAGGTTCACGTCGGCATGGTTTCACCACAAGCATAGGGAAACACAGTGATGAATTGTCATTTCGTGAATACATTTTAATTATATGATCAATAAAAAATTATTAAAACCTTCCTGTTTTTTGGTATTCCACAATACTTTCTCATCATACAAGGGATATCTTCTGAATTTCCCATGCTTCAACTTCAAAATAGTGTCGAGTGTGAGTATATAATCACTCAAAATGATTGATTCAAGCAATGTGTCAGATACGTGTGTTTATGGAATCATATGCATATATGTATATGTATGTATTAGAAACGTTTCATACCTAGGTCCTTTCTGGTTTTCACCATGTTTCAGAAACGTGTCTGAGTCAAACAATGAAACGTTTCAAATGGGAAATGATCGGTCTCAGAAATCGGTGTGTGCTGACTAAATGGTTCGGTACAGACAAACATAATGCTCACTAAAAATGTTGGTCTCTATCAGTTCTACAAAAAAGTTTGTGTTACTTTCAAGCTAGCTTTCATATTTGAATCACGACAAAGGTGTTTTTGTTAATCTATACATATTAAATGGTCTGTCCTGAATAACTGACTGAAGGATTAACGCACAGCCGATACCGCTGATCGTAGAGACCTGATCCTTGGATCCTTGGAAGGGTTTTCCGAAATTCCACCTAGAAGGGGGTGAAAAACGAGCGCGAAGTTTGTATGGGACAACTTGTCCAATCTACTTTATAAACATTTTTTCACGGAACTTATTTTCTATTTTATTGAAATTCATCGCCTAACGGGGTTAAGAAGGTATAGAAAGTTATTTTGGAGGTGAATCAGCGTGCAGTCTAAACTGCTGATCGTAGAGATCTGAAACTTGAAGGGGGTGCTCTTTGTATGACGTAGGCATCCGATGAGGAATGGCTTTCCGAAATTCCACCCCTAAGGGGGTGAAAAACAGGGTCAAATTTTGTATGAGACAAGGTGATTTCTAAGTCCAATCTACTTCAAATTTTGCAATTTTTCTTCAACATAACTGATGGAAGACGTGTTTCGTATTTTATGTAAATTCATCGCCTTAAGGGGTAAGAAAATGGGTTTATATTATTTTCGACTTATTTCAAACGCTCCTTCGAGTATGCCTAGACGACAGAGCTGTGATGAACCTGATAAAACTCAGTACTAAGAAGTACACAATATAATTGCGTCAAAAAAATTTATTACCACCCAACGAAGTGAGCACGGGTTGGCTAGTTTTGTATTTCTTTTTCTTGTGATTTTCGACCTTTAAGTCATTGTGTGAAAGACGTTGAGATTATTTAAGAAGAGTCGTTCTGTTCGGATCATTTTGTTTGCGTTGTTATTGGATTCGATGTGAACTGAAATTCTGACACCTTATATCCGCAATTGAAACATATATAGTACTCTGTACGATTTTCACTAACAAATGGTTCGCAGAACCCATCCATTCACTATGGTAATAGAAGATAACAATTTCATCAATTGAAAATAGATCTCCCAAAAAATTATATTATGGAAAACTTCAATAGGACGTACTATTTTTGGTATATGTAACAATAAAAAACTCATGAATAATATATAACTCACGACGATTCGAGAATTATCTCGTGTAAAAATAAGTTTAACAGCATGTGAAACAGATGGCGCAATGAGTCATATTAACTTTTTGCGACATTTCTGCATTTTTAATTTTAGGTATACCACCGACGCAAGAAGGACTTGCTTATCCCCTTTCATCAAAATTCTGAAATTATGATATTTGTGAAGTTTTGAAAAAGTCTCAAAATAAAGTTTTCTGCAGGTTATTATTCACTTTATTTTGGTGGGAAAAGGGTTAGTACACAAGTACATTACCTTTCTAATTTTTGGGCGCGTGAGTTTTATGGAAGCAAAATCATTATATTCGAAAGAAAATTTTGTTTGCAGATAAATTCACACAGGTACGTGATATCAAGCTATATCCAAATATATGTCATCGGCTAATGGCTTTGATCCGACATTGAGCCAAGCAATAAAGATATTGTCCTTGACAAAAATACTACCTACATGGAAGCCGGCTGTGCCATCCTGTGCAGGACAGTCCGAAGATTATTCCCACCATGTCCTCTACTCGATAATGCCATTTTTTAGTTTGTTATAATCAATAGACGAGAAAAAATCGCGCTTCTTCAGCTCTGCCATTTTTCAATATTAAGAGCTGAATCTTTGCACGACTATTTAGGTGCACTTTATGTGTGCAAAACCTGTATTCAGTCGGATTAACAGTTTTCGCACAATCCTCATTTTTTTTTTTCAATTATTTTTGCGGAGAGCTGCATGTTGAGGTCGTCAGATTGAAATTTATAAATCGATTTGGAAAGTAACAGTAAAAAAGTAAAAAAACGTCTATTCTGATTTTTTCATAAAACACGTTTGAGTGTGTTAAAATCTAGTGAGAACATGAGGGAAAACAGCCGACCGCGCATGAGCGGTGGGGAACTGTGCGATTCGAAAAATCCGAATATACTCTGCGCGAAAATCTTTTCAAAAAAAATTCAAATGAGGATTGTGCGAAAACTATCTATTAATCCGACTGAATTCAGGTTTTGCACACATAAATTGTACGTCAATAGCAAAGTTTCAGCTCTCAATATTGAAAAATGGCAGAACTATGATTAAAAAAAAACACAATTTCGCGGTGTTTTCCGCTTTTCTCCGGTTCTAATCATCCGATCGGATCGTTTTACCCGTCATTCTCCTCGGAATTCAATTCTATACAGTTTATCCTTCTGCACCGTTAACACTGCTTCAATAGTTTCCAGTTTACAATAAAACACTAAAGGAAACGCGATTTCTTGTTTTTTTATTGTTTATAAGAAATTAAAAATTGGCATTTTCTGCACGGGATGGCATAGGCGGCTTCCAGGTAGTATTTTTGTCCAAAAATCAATCATTTGTGGCTCTATTGTGATAAAACTTTTAGAGACATCAAATAATCATCCAATTGGTAGACTTCTGCATTACCGACCTAACCCCAATATGAACAATTATATATGATGAATAATTATATACGATGAACAATTATATAACACGAAGAAACATATACGATGTCACAAGTTCATTTCGAATATTTGAAAAATAAAAAATCCTTACTCGATTCTCCTAAAGATCACCTAACTAAAATGACTCCAAGCAAGAATGATTCATTTTTAACATTTTACAAATAAACACTGAAATTTAATATTTCGACTATTTTTCATCTGGAAGGTTGCATAAAAATAATTCATGAATATTATCACGGGCAAAATATCCAGAGTAGGTAAATAATATACAACTTAATATTAGCAGGTTCCAAATAAATGAAAATGAGTACAACTGTTTTTCATCACCACACCATTGGAACTTCTAGCTTAGAATGAATGGCTTATATTCAGAACGTTTCCAATGGTGATTTATATCAGGTAGGTATTTATTGAAGCGTTCATTCAACACCTCAATTCATTTGACTGATTTCAAAGTATCTGGTTTACCTTACCCTACGTCTGTGGTGCGCTTCATAGTAAAAAGAGGGTTGGATCTAATTCTGATCCTTTCCATGAAGTTATAGGGTGGAAGGGTGAAGATATAAACACCGATGATACCATGAAAGAATGTAGGCTTTCACGGCCGGTGTTGTAATATCGCAAGGTTTTCGGGCTTGAGGGCCGTGTATTGGAATTTTTAATTCCGGAGCTTTCGGCTACATCTGCGGCAGCCATCTTCAGCGGCGTAGTCGTAGGTCAACTCTCCTGTGCGAGTCTACTATGACTGGTGTTACATCTGGAGGTGGCGACTTGTTCTTATGAGGTTGGATCGTGTTCTGTCGGACGTCGGATTCTCTGGATATGTCGGACCGTGGCGTTAATTTATTCAGAACCGGATGCCAAATTTTGTTTAGACTTAATCCTTCTTCCTTCCTATTGAAATTATCTTTGTGTTTATATATTTCAATTGCTTCCCGGTATAAGCGAGTGGAGTAATGTTTGGTCGTTGAGAGAATTGAAGTCTTATCGAACTGGATGTTGTGGTTTTCTATAAGGGCATGTTCCGCTACAGCTGATTTTTCAGTTTGCCCTAATTGATACCATATCGTCAACTGGATATGTGCATTGTAACACACAAAAAGTATGACGACAAATGAATCTGATTATATTCTCCTTTTAGGAGGATATATCTTCCACGGTTCTGTCATATCTAAGGCTAAGTGGAGTCGAGAGGATGTAATGAAGAAATTAGCTATTCAACGAGAAAACCCATTTCAATCCAATCAATTCAAATCCAATTTCGAAAAACGATCAATCTACTAATCCATCAAGTCAATAATTGAAAATGAAGTTGCAATTATTATCTTTCACTCTCATCAATAGAATTATTCTCTGTGTTGTATAAACCAGCAGTGATATTTATATTTATTGCTACAGTCATCTAGGAGTTTCTTTCGGAGTTTCTCATTCAGAAGAGATTCAGAAAAACTTAATGCTTTGAAAATCTCAGAACATGTTTTTTGCACCATGAAATTTAAAAAGTTGTTTGACACAAATTTTCATTATATTAAATTTCTGTGGCGAATGGATCATATCCGATGCCAGCTCTCTTTCTTACACACACATACAATTTATTTAGTTTTCACTATATTACCCATTCAGTATGTCTAATAGTATTGTTGATTGAGAACTCATTTTGAGGCACTCGTCACACTAATGATTATGGAAAAAATGCATGTTAGTGTTTTTTATGCTTATAGTGTGTATTGAATTTTGAGAATCCTGTTTTGTGGATACTTGCCCCCTATGGCAACATAATTACCTGTATTTTAGCAACAAGGTGAATTTTTTCACTTCCAACACATCCTCGTAAATATAAAGAATTTGACAGAAACTAGAAATCAAACAGATTTGATATTCAATTAGCAACAAAAAATGTTTTCAAGCAAAATAACCAAAAATCATGCAAATGGTCTACTCTCTCCATTTTGGTTTGTGGATAATATCCAAAGCTTCTGATGGAAAAAGCACATAAATTCTTTCACAAACTAGACTAAATGAAGACTAAACTGCCACGCTACAGCATTTAGTTATCAAGATAGAGCGGATCGAACTTTTAGAATGAGCGAGACAAAAACAAACCCTTCGCATAGTTTTCGAATTTTTTTTTAGAAAGTTCAACCCTCATAGAGGGATCCGGTTGGAGACATTTTCTTCTTCATTTAGTTTAGTTTATGGAGATCTTATGCGATTTTAACTCAGAGGCTTTGTAAATAAGCCACGAAAAAAAATTTTGAGGTAGTAACCCTTTACCATGTATTCTGGATGGAGATTCACATCTCGAAAACTAGTGACATAAAAGTTCATGCTGAAATAAATTTCTTTTTGGTAATTAAATAGCAAATCTTTTTGATCACGGCAAATTTGGCAAATTCCTGATATTTTCGATTTGGCACAAAAATTGAAAAAAATCACCTCCTTGCGAAAATGTGCTCACTGTATGCCTTGAGAAAGGGGTTCTAAAAATCCGGATTTTTGAATCCTCACATCAGCTATGTATAAAATTTGAGTACAGCCAAAAAACACTCATAGTTTATTCTTTCCGAACTCCCCCAATATACTTCACTGATCTACCCAAGAACGAAACGCTTCCTAAGACCCGGATGTGACAACAAGCTAAAAGTTCTGCATCAACTTTGCCATGGAAACACGATTCGTTTAAATAGACATCTTCAGAAAATTCGGGCCTACGATATACCATCAAAGACCAAGGATTGGCAATAGGTGTTGACAAAACTGAAGCTCGAATGATTGTCTACAAATGAGCAGAACTGATTTTCAAATATTTGTATCGTCAAATTTTTATTACTTAGAATGGAAACTGAAAAATTACTCAAACCTTGTTAATCTAATTAACAATCACCCGTCATATTTAGGTTTCAAAGAGTCCATAAGTAAATGAGTTGTCAATTTCCTTAACTTATGGCGTTCAAGCACAGTTAAAATAGAGCACTTTCAACATGGCAGCCATGAAGCACGTAGAAATTTAGCCGAAAACCGCTCCATACGTGATGTGGCTATTTTCTCATAGGTGGCGCTAGGGAGGACCACGTCGAACGAGGGAAGTCGTAGTTCGTATTGTATTGGGTGAGCCAAATAATATATTAAACGTGATTGAGTGTTTCAAGTTTTTTGTCATTGGCCTTTTTTACAAGAGAAACGTAAAATATCTAGTGGCACGTAAATGGCCAAAATTTTATTATTCACTGGTAATGTGATAAATAGTAATCACCCATATTCCATGATCGACGGGAATTTATTTGTTTTTTATAGTCTAAAATTGAACGTATCTAAAAATAAATGGATATAACTTGTAATTTATAGTATTGTCCTAATTCCACTCTTGGTAGTAAATATCGTACGGTGGAGTTTTCAGTTATTCTAAAAATCAAGATGGCGGATGAGTTTTGTGATTCAGTCGGTTCCAAGCTAATTGGTACCGCTGAATTTTCCCTCGGGACAAAATGTAGTTATGAAATTGAATTCGTCAGGCAAATGTTACAATACTCCTTTCATTTCACATAAAATTTCGTGACTCTCAAGCAGAGGAAACGAAGCCATAGATTTAGAATATATATATATATATATATATATATATATATATATATAATATATGTACAGGTTTTTTTTTATTGGGCTTCCACTCAAATGAAAATAGCAACCGTAGACACGTGCATTTCAAATGGGCCATTCTACACCTAATAGCTAATGAACGGTTTAAAATAGTCGTAATAGTAGTTGACGTAATACCTTCCGATTAAACAAAATGTCACTACATTAGTTGTGTAACCCGATATACAAAATAGACTCTTCAAAAACTCTAATAAATTTTTGACCTACGACAAACAGCACAGCAGCTAATATTGTAGCCACTGTTATCATGCCTTCTACCTTCTACCGTTCACGCAAGGGTTTCACGTTTCACCCAATGTATTCCTTATATTATTCGTTGCAGTTTGTTTACTGCTTCTGAAATAGTTTATTATTTGTTTGGCTCGTCTGTATACCATCAGCTATCAGCGACCTCTCGTGAACGGAGGAATTACCTTCCAATATAGATTCCGACAATTATTCGCCTTTGGAACTCTGAAAATTTATTTCCAACGGTCATTCGTCAATCCTCATCTTAAAAGGTAAGGTGTAGAGGTTGATGATGTAATACCTAATTTTAAATTTTTGGTTCGGGTAGTGGCGACTTGGCGACTGGAGTAGATATGCAAAGAAAGTGCTAAATACATCTCATTATGGAATAAAAATATGGCAATGATATAAATTCAAACCAGGACGTTAATGACTGTTATCGAACAATAACAATTGTCCACTTATCGAAATCGTTCGTGCTTTTTTCATGGTAATCTGAACGATAAATTTCAATTTGCCAGGATATGCTAATTCTTCTGTTTTTTCGCACTTCTGAACACGAAACGGTCAATTGAATTTATAATAATTCTGTTCGAATGTTGAACATCTGAAATAACTCATTCTGAAAATAACAGCTCATTTCATTCACACGGTGATTTATCGATAAGTTTATTATAATCGGGTTCTTAGAATTTTCAATACATATTCAACCTACTCCGTGAAATTTCCTAAATTCAACCATTGGACATCGAGAAACTTGTCGAGAAATCAATAGTATGGAAAGCTCACCTGGTCTAGGTGTAGGGCGTTGATCTGTAATTTTCTTGCGTACGATTTTGACCAATCTATCGGTAGGATGTTGCCGAAATTTCCTGTGAGTGTCCACCACATCCTGAAAAAATGTAAAACATCGAATAAGAGTAGAACATGGCTTATCGGTCAATTATATATTGAAATGGGAAGTGGCAAGGAATGAACTAATCAATATTCTCAGGGGCAGGATATTTAATTGAAAAAATGTTGAATTTGCTAAATTAGGTCCAGAATTATGCAAGGAATTCTCAAGAAACTGATAGGAGGCCTTTTTTCATAGGGGAGAATTCTCGAAAAAATTTCATTAATTTCAGGGCCTCATTAGTTTGTTGAAAATCGAAATGAAAATATGCATTTTTTAGATTACACAGAATCTCACCAGAATTTTTCAAATTCGGTATTTGCTGTTCAGACAAGTAGCCAAAGTGGTTCAGATTCCACTTCATAAACTGTAGGTATTCCTTATTGCTTGCACAATATCTTGAATGAGCTTCTGAGTGGTTTCCTAAAAACCTGGGGGATATTCGTTCAAAGAAAACACCATTTTTTTTCTGTATTTTCCTATTCTCACTTTCCGAATTTTCATTCGATATTAAAAATTCCGAGAAAAAGTATTGAATGCAAGAAATATAAAACAACTAAAATCTTAAATTTTAGTCAGGTTTGGTGGTCACCTGAATACTATTCAGCATTAGCAAATAGTTTTATCCACCGGTTGAGCTTATTGATCGATGAACTATATCATATTAGTTCATTGTGATTTTAGTGTTTAGTTACCGATTATATAACAGTAGAGTTCACTTCATGACCTGTGAAAACGGGAACTTTTCTGCATTTTATCGTTTCAGTTTCACAGCAACAATAGTATCTAGGTACTTCCACTTTTTCAAATAGGTAATTATATATTTTTTATATATTTTTTGAATATCATAGTTTCCTGTACTGACTTGTTAACCCATTGTCAGTGAGAAACGTACATGAAATCTTCTTTTTGATCATCAAGTATCGGTCAGTACAATTCAAAATTATATTATAGACGCTATAATGAATGAGTATGACACAAATGTCTTTATGACCTCGGTCGGCCTACAACCCACGACCTTAGGGCATAAACATGCCCTTGAAATAAAAACACTTTTTCATCATGATATCATTCACCCATTTCAATTCAGAATCTTCTGAGGACATTGGTTCAATAGTTTCAATTTGTCGAGGTAATTGAACTGTGAAGATTTCATGTTAACAATCCTTTCCGGAAGATTTCAAATTCTTAAGGAAATTGTAGAACGTTCAATGAAATATCTTGCTTTCTGGTAATAGCAAACTATATTCAGTATCACTACTTTGGTTCGGGTTTGAAGGCCGTCGCTTTTTGGAGTTTCTTCCTGACGTTTCGCTGGCACGAGTGGCTAGCTTCTTCAGAGACTCATATATATTGAGTTAGACTCCGATGACTTCAAACCCGAACCAAAGTAATGATACTGAAAACCTCGGCCGCGAACGACCTAACCATTTCGTTATATTCTTGTTCTTCTTAACTTTTCAAGGTTGATTTTCAGTTCAGTTCTTTCGAGAAAAAGAGCGGATCAAACCTCAGACACCGGGCAATGATTCAGAATCTGAATATACTGAAACCGTGTCGAATGCTGCTGAAATGCCGTGACCTTGACAATTAGGATAACTGGATAATTACAGCCGTGACGCACTGATGCTGCAATTCGCTCTAATCATTGTAATCGAACCGGCACAAAGTCGACTGTTTTATTTCGCTCCAGATGCGTTGGTAATTCATCCTATTAAACCGCAATTCTTCATTATAATCAGGAAGCCAAATTAGTCACTCGTTGATGCGAGAAAATGGGGTCCTTGCGAATGTTACGAGTGAATTTGTGTTCCGATCTGGAACTGTTATACTCATTAGTTGGGCGAGTAATTAAATTTAGGGAAGCCTATCGTCATCGATGAAAATCGTTCGAAAATTCTAGCATGAGCTATTCACGAATAGTTCAACGAGATTGGGAACAATCGGAATGAGGAAGTTTGCCGTTAGTTCTGAGCGACAAAATTCATTTTATATAAGTAAAAACAGAATTTTTTACTTATATATGATACCTAAATGCTGGAAACTATTTTTATAGAGAATGTCACGGGTCCGCGAATAATGGCATAGGGATTAAGTACCAAGCCTATTTGTTGAAGGACTTCCAAAGACGTCGATGGCGTTTGGTAGGTATATAATTTCGGAAAATAAGGACTTCTGTACTTCGTGCAGAAAATATATATATTCAATTTGTAGCAGAGCGCTCTCGACTTAAAAGTCATCATCAGTGCTTACTCGAAAGTGATGTTTGAACTTTTTTGAAATTGGGGGTAAATAAAGATTTTACTCGAAAAGTATTTGATGAAAATTTACGTTATTTACTCGTCAGGAGTACAAGAGCTGTAGCCATAAAAATATATGTTTCTGAAGGACACAGAATTATTCAGAAAATTGTAGACATTACAAATTCAAAATATATAATCGTGAAGAGAACCATCCTGGACAATTGATATGGTACAAATAGAGTCCATTGAAATTGCAATGGCGTGAAAATAAATTTTGATATTTGACAGTATGTGACAGATCCTTCAACCTTCCTCACAGACGTTTAAAGAAATAATTAATAATTTCAGTCCGTAATAAACAAATTTCTCTACTTAGAATATACATATCCACTTTCATTCTCCATGAAGACACCACTTGAACCCAGCTTATACTTTGTACATTCCCATTCTCAGCTATTCTGAGAACTCGTTTTTAAATTTTGACTCAATCCAAATGTTGTGACCTAATGATGATGCTCTGTCTGTCTTAGTTTTGGGTTGTCATAGACACTGAGTGAAGTTCCCATTAGACTCTAACTCGGTCTCCTCTGCCCCTCGACCTACGACGGACAGATCCATAGATACATCACTGAGTATTCTGAGGACTTTTCGCTGCTTTCTTTCCGTTGCGTCAGATCAAACTGCTCAGACACGTTCTTTCTCACTTGCGCATTTATTGGTCCACTCTAACTCCATCTATTTATGGAGAAAGATTATTCGAATCTTAGCCACATGACAACCAATTTGCATTTCTTTGACAACTATACAATCAAGGATAGAACTTTAACAATTATTGCTTTTTCTGGTATTTCTAGAATTTCTAAATGAATGACAAATGATTATCCCGAAACTTTTAACACTCTCCCTTTATCGAACACTTCTTCGAGAAGGCAGAACTCAAGTAGCGTTCAACCCAGTTCTAACTCATATCTCTAACGTAAAGAGAGCTACAGTTTGTTCAGAAGTGTTCAATATAAAATTCCTTTTCCGTTCATATCTAGATGAGTTTTTCTACTAGAAACCCCAATTCGTAGGCTTTTCCGAAAAAAGGATCTGATTCTAGTAATACTAGTCTCAAGAAATGAGGTACTGGGAGTTCACATCTGGAATGATCAAAATGTGTCTTTCTATTGATTCAGTTAACCAAACGAAACGTAGCATTCACTATACTTTTCAAGGAAGTTTAATTCATTTATCCACATATATTCAACAAAATATACGAGCTGAAGCTGCTCGAAGGATATACAATTTGAAAGCTAGCACGCAACATCAAAAAAGGATAAATTATACAAGATATGAATGAATCATTGAACTCAAGTCCTTATATTAGGAAATATACTCAGAAATATATAAAACAGATGACACCATCAACCACCTCAAGCAAGTGGAACCTGGCAATGAACATTTGCAATGCAAGGGCCTCTTGCGTTTCCCCAAAGGAATAGCATGTATAGAAGCAATGAACGTAGGGCGCCATATGTACCTGAAAGCCTTTCGTGAATTATAACCATGCAACGAATTCATCGCGAATGAAGTAATTATTATAAATTGATCACTCGGGAGATAATGGTTATAAACTGGTCATGAAAAAATTTTCGATCGCACGCGAATTATTCTTTGGCCGTCGACCAGCTGCCGCAATGAAAAGTTACAGTTTTGTCCAAGGCTAAGAATGAATCTCATCTTAGCTCTGCACTCGTTTGAGTCACCTTCTGGTCCTTAAGTGTTTGACCGTCATCTGTGTCCAGTTTCAGCTTGGTTGTTAGCGGGTTTTTTGGAATCTTTCATCTCGAACAAAGAAAATTTCGGTCGTAACATCTAAGATTTTGCTGAAAAATTCACTTTTTCCATGAATATGACCAATTGAACTATTTAAATATTACGACAGTGCTAGTAGTTACATTTAATTCGATACCCAAGACAATTAGACGACTCTTGTCACAAAATTCTGCCTTCTGGGTGCACTCGAAAGAGTGTTTGATGAAGTACAAATAAAAATACATATACAGAGTGTTTCCTAACTACGGTACGCAACTTCAGAGGGTGATTCGTTGGGTCTCTACAAGTTTTAAAAAGAAGGAATGTATAAAATATCCTTACACCAATTTGGTTGGTATCTGCTACAGTTATTTGAAGTAATGAGGCGCTTGTTTAGCACTAACTAGATTGAAATTATTAGATCCAGTGGAGTCTCAGTGGGCACCCAGCCAACAAAATTGGAAAAAAAAGTACGCCACTGACTTTATTTGAAAGGTTTAAATTTTTTTTGATTATTCAACTGGAAATAAATGAAATAAATATTTTGTCGTTGTGCTTTCTTCATATCTAGCTTCGATTTCGAGAAAAAAAGCAACTTTGTATATTATGAACAACTGCTTTGGGGACCAGGTGGAAGTGATAGTGTTGTCATATTATTCTTATTTATTATATATTATTATTTCAAATAACTGTAGCAAATTTCAACCAAATCGGTGTAAGGATATTTAGGATATTTGATGAAGACCATTTTTTTTTCAACGCCATTTATCTCAGAAACAAAGCAACTCTGGACATAATGTTTATAGGAATTTTTTTCTTAGGACCAAACGAAACACCTACTGAAATTTCGTATCGTAGTTAGGAAATAGACTGTATAATAAAAGGTATATATATATATATATATATATATATATATATATATAAAGTACAAATAATATAATATATTAGCATACTTCTGGACATGATTCAAGGTAGGTCTTTTGACTTCCTAAAAAGTATTTTGGGGTTTTGGTCTTCAAAACATCCCTTCAAAATTATTACCATTGCCTTCTTAGTTTTAAAAAAAAAATCTTGAACTTTGAACACGGTCCATCCACTTTTATTTGTTGAAAATATTGACAGATTTCTGCAGTATACACTGTTATCTGCATAGCAAAGCCTTTTTTGGCTTTCTTTTATAAGAACAGTGTACAGTTTACTGAGTGAGATTTTTCTTTGAATACTATCTAGCTTATAACGTTTTCGCTGTGGTGATGGTTTTAGTTTTGTCAAAGTCTATATTGTATCTTGATGACGTTCGGACAGGGCCAGGATGGATCTGACTTTCGGATAGCGAGTTCATATTCGTATACTCTACATGTCACACGTCTGTTGAGCTGGTCTACATATGTTCTATGGCAGTCAGAACATGGAATTTCATATATACCCTGGGAGTCATTGACAATTTTGTCCTTGGGGTAACAGGGGGGGGATATGGAAATTCGATTGATGACGGTGAATATCGATTTATGACCTGTTGTTCAAGAATTCAGCCAATTTTGTCAGAGACACCTTAAAGTCATAGTTACGACCGCACCGGGGGGGTCTGGGGGGGCCGGTCAGGCCCCCTCAGAAGTAGCTAACAACTGAGTTAGATAGGACCACCCCCTCTCCCCCCTTTGTTTTCCCCCCCGGTTTGGCGTTGTCCGGCTCCCCTTTCTTGGGTTAAACGTGAAACCGGGGTTTTCCCTTCCCGCCTGCGTTGGCACTCCCTCTCCCCCCCCCTCCCCTCTCTCCCCCCCCCCCCCACGGAAACGGAAGCTTAGTGGGGAACGTTGTTGTCTTTTGGTTCTCTGGGACTGGATGGAGAAGTTTGTCGACAATAGATGGATATGTCCATTTGATAGTCTGTGAATCCATTTTGTAAAAGGACCGATTTGAGTTGAGCCAGCTCCCAGATCTTGTGGTTCGTTATGGAGGTCGGAGAGGTTGATAGATCGATGAATGGGAGAATTCAAAACGGATTTGGTTTGTGCTGGATATTGGTGGTTTGCGTTGAGGTATCAGTTTGTGTGTGTTGGTTTCCTGTAGACCGTGTGGGTGAAGGAGTTGTTGGTTTTTTTGATGAGAACATATAAAAATGTAAAGGAGTAGGTAATTGTAAATTTTACATTTCGGTGGAGGTCGTTGGGGAGAGTTTCGGATCCGTGAGGCCATATAACGAAAACGTTATCTACGTATATCAACCAGCAAGAGGGTATGTGCTCTAACGAGTCTGAGATTTAGTTTCGAAATCTTCCATAGAAAGTTTTGCAAGGACGGGTGAAAGTGAATAACCCATGGGGGCGCCCTTCACTCGTTTGTGAAAGGTACCTTGGAAGAGTATGTATGTAACGGACAGTCAGTGACTGATGGGATTGAAGGTGCCTTTGGAAATTTGGTGTTTAGTTTCGAGAATGCTCAGGGATACTTGTGAATGAAAATACTATGTCGAAACTCACAATAATGTCAGTCTGTTAGATATTGAGGTTTTTGAAGATTTCAATGGAGTGATATGAATTTCGTGAGTAGGACGATGACTGTTCCGCAAGGAGTTGGAGAGTATCTGCAAGGTGTTTTGTAAGTTTTTATGTTGGAGAACCTAAAGCACTAACAATAGGGCAGAGAGGGTTTGTATATTGGAAGAACATATACTCGTATGCAGGGGGTACGTGAGAATCAGAGAGTGTTTGCAATTTTTTTATATCTTCCACATAACTCATGTGTTCCTTTCTTATGCGGAGAATGAACAGACAAAAATATTTCTCGAAAGATTATCTTTCATTGAGCTTATTGATCTTTTATATGTGCCATTGAGCGAAGCCTCTATTTACCTACCCACTAAACCTGAAACATAAGAATAACATTGAAAAACATTTTTTTCGGATAACATTGTAATATTTATTTAGTTAGTGAGATATTATTATTGTATATGAAATATTAGTATGTAATTTTATACTCTGTAACAACGAAAAAATGTTTTCTCACTGAATAACATGCAATAATATAATACAGATAGTATATAGTATCATATACGTTGATGGTAAATGTTTCAGCACCACAATCAAATGATATAGAAATTATGAATCTGATACTTTGCAGATACATTGGCATCAACATAACCTTCTTAACACTGTACCCGGACAATTCACCAAGTGGAACATCTCTTTAACATACATGTTAAAGTAACATTTTACGATAATGTAACATAATTTTAGTTTTCCTTGCTTCTATTAATGACGATGGTTTAAGAATCACTCGCATTGGACGGATATTATAGATACCATCTAGTCAACCAAAAAAACGCATTCTTTATGTTTGTGATAGGAATGCTTTCCAACCCTCCCTTCAATTGGTTTCAATTATTTTATGTTTACTCAGACCAGCTAATCAATATCAAAAGTTATGCTTCTGTTTGTTCTCCTTGGGAGTTACGTGAGTCACCATTAGGATTTTCAGAGGTTTTTCCTCAGAAAAAATTGATTCCATATACGAAAGTCAGACGATCCGGCGGCATATAAAAAGGCGCCATTGATCTTGTCCGCCTGAAGCACGGTTGCCAGTTGAAATTTCACTTCAATTCAAAAATCTCCTCATTTCTTATACTTACTACTGCCGAAAACACGTTTGCACTCGATTTGGGATTTTGAAGCAGTAAAATTTTTTTCCAAATTAATGGTTCGGAAAATAAATCAGTTCATTAACAAAAATGGTCGATAACTCGGTCGATAATATAAAACTGTCAAGTTCATTTGATGAGAAATTTTTCAATATGCATTTTGTCCATTTCTTTAGATTTCATTTATAGGTATGGGGCACTATAAACTACGAATTCCCATTGAAAATAATTCAAGAAAACGTCTTGGATATTCCAAGTGTTTTATGTCTATATACAGTGGACAAACTAACACCAAGTTGAACTGTAAGGTGTTTCTGGTTTCTGAGGCGAGGTCTGCATGTTTTTGACCGTGAGTTTCGTAACACCAAATTGTCCATGTACGGTCATGGTTATAGTTACAGCCAATTTTGTAGACTATCTTGACCATGGAGTAGTAACGTAGATAACAACAAAGGAAGATGTAATTTTCATAATGATGAGGAACTTAAAAAATATTTTTGTATTTATATAATTTTGTTCGTAATACATTCTTCTCGTCAAGTCAGTCGTGCTTCGTATTCGCAATATATTGTCTCAGAGTCTTATTTCGAAATATGTATTATCATAATTATATACAAGTAGGTTTAATGTTCACATTTTTGCGAGAATCTTCAATCACCTATCAAATAACCCATTAATGTAGCACTGTTTTTTTCATCCATGGAAATTATAGAAAATGGACAAAATGCATGTTGAAAATCTGCCTCATTGAATCCATCACCTGAGAATATCAGAATTTATTATCCCTCCCCCAAAAGTACTACTTTTTCGTTAACGATTCATTTCTCGGTAAGGGATTAGTATTGATGTCTCTGAAAAATTTATCAATGTAGCATTTGCTGTTAGGAAAGCAGAATCCCTATGTGAATGAGGAAAAGCCCCACTTTCAGCTTCTTCAACTGTATTCGTAAAATGAATGCCAGATTGCAGAAGTCTTAGAGAGCATTCAAAACAGGTTTTTTACCCTTGTCTCTTAAAATCCTCCTTTTTGAAATTTGTGCTCTCAAAATCCCCAAAAGTTAGTATTTTTTCCCACATTTGGCAACACCGGCCTCGCGCATAGTCCAATCAGGCGACAGGTACGGACCCTATTTAGCGCGGGGAAAATCAATACCACAACTCGCTTGGGTGGTTTATTTTCTACTTCCGCCACCCCGACTGTGTTATGGGGCCACGTGCTTTTGCGTCTTGGCAAATGTTTTGACTGGGGAAGGGTCTCGATACGAAGACAAGACGCTCCACGCGAGATATTGCGGAACAATGCAAGCCTGGGGTGGTGATACGACATCGTTTCGATTTGATTATTTCCACCCCTATTCGAGGGTATCAGAAATTCCAGGGGATTGAATAGGCTGTACTGTGAAGTAAGGGTGAAAGAAATCTAGGAAGAGACCCTTTTCAGAAAAATAGCGATTGAATTTCAGAATTTCTATTCAGTCGGAAGCCATCTTGACTACCATATCCACAAGTGTTATGATGTGAACATGAAAGATGACACCTTACCCTAACACCAAACCGGTATTAATTTCACTCGACGCGAGTTTCGTTAACAAGGTTAACCTTCAGGAGAAGATTGATACTGAATCCGAAGACTTGGCTTAGTGCTATTTATATCTAACAATCTGAGATAGTGTAGGCTAGAGCACTATAACTGTAGATGTTTTTTGGTCCGATTTCCTAAATTGAACGAAATAGCGGACTAAATTGGATGGGACCTTTGTCACCGTTCATATTATATTCACATATTGCTATTTTTAGATCTTGAATGCATTAAGCAGCCTCGTATCCTCGTATCCTTGATCAGTTTAAGCTTGTTTTCACTAATTCTATCATCACTGTCCTGAAAATACCGGGCGACACTGGACTTCCCAGCCTTCCGTATCTTACGTGTGCATAATGATCCTTTCATAGCTCGTTGACTATGTTCAATGTTTTTCTTGTTGCGATTTTGAAAACTGATTTCATCTAACCCCGAGTCTTCTGTGTTTTCTCATGGATCATTCCATAACTGAATATGTCCATATTTATCGTATGAACCCATGAAGCTGAGAAGGGGATGATTTGAAAAAAAAAATGTGGGTTATCTTGAGGAGTTTGAGAGGAAAGCTGATTTCGAGAACGTTTTCATAAAAACCTGTGACATGATCACAACTCTTCTTTGTTTCACATTCATATCAATTTTGATAACCGATATATCGCGATATTCTGCTACAGCCGAGGGGGTGACCACTCTGGCAATACGTGTACAAATTTGTCCCGCAGTCGACCGCAATCGCTTGATTTTCGGCGGAAATCCCGCAATCACTTAGGAAATCGCTCCAGAAATCCGAAATCACTTTGGAAATCCCGAAATCCTATCGGAAATCCGGAAATCACTGCCTAAACTTTGGAAATCATCATCGAAAACCTATTTGGAAATCGCAGTCGCTAGAGAAATCCGAAATTATAATGCATGCATAGAGACGAAAGATTGAGAGATGTACAGAAACATATTTTTAAACTTGTTCAATCATGAATCACAAGATAACGCCGCGATTGTAGTCATTGTAGATCGAGTTTTGAGACGTCGAAGTGTGAAGTGTCGTAGGGCCAAGGGCGAACAAGTGTTTTAGTGGAAAATATATTTATTCAAATCATTATTAGAATAGCAATAGCCAACGGGTGGGGAGGAAAGTTACTGATGAATTAAAACCCACTCTCTTCCTTAAAAATAGGTTTCTACTGTACGTGAGATGCATAAATAGTAAACCACGGGTTTCATTGAATTTCGGTCCTAGTGAACCATTTATTATTATTAGCGAATATATCCTTTTATTATTAGATCTAGTTTA
The DNA here is from genome assembly GCA_032362365.1 of Zygogramma bicolorata. Taxonomy (NCBI): domain Eukaryota; kingdom Metazoa; phylum Arthropoda; class Insecta; order Coleoptera; family Chrysomelidae; genus Zygogramma; species Zygogramma bicolorata. The sequence continues at coordinate 202,874 of JAVJAQ010000987.1, forward strand.
TTATTCATTAATTTTATTATTGAATTCACATTTATATCTACGTTGAGTTGACCATATAGACTGTAGACAATAAAGATAACATGGCTGGTAGAAACTTTCAAATTGAGATAGCTTGCCCAAACACCAAACTGGAAATACTCGCACTCATCGCGCACTTCGCTTAAAACAAGTTAACATTTTCAGAAGTGAAATGGGTGAAATCAGTATCAAACTTAAAAACGTGTGCATTACTCTAGTAGTCAAGAGTAATTGAATTCCTGAACAGTATTCCATTTCCACCTGGTTTAATTTATTATTTTTTTAGGCATGCTTCAGTCTTCTCAACCAATTATCTGCATCCCTGATTTCTTGGTATTTTCCGTCTCATCTTTGAGATTGCCAAGGAGATTTGTGATTTCATAAATAATTTTCATGTTAATTACTTACTTATAGAAAAGATGGAAAATATGAAAAATGGAGATATACGAAATTGACTAGGAATATTATAACAATACTTACTTAGTAATTTATGTATTGAGAGCGTAAAATAGGCTTTTATGGACCGCAGCGTGTAAGTAATAGCCCGAGCGGTAGCACGTCTAGGTCTAGGTGTAGATGGATACCTCTTTATATCTTAAACACGATAGAAATACATCAAGGCTGCAGTGAGGATGTATATTCATATCATATCGGAAACAGAATAAATCAAGAATGATGGAATGAATGTTACCATGGCAACTCAGTCAATTTTTCGAGATAAGATTATTTAGGATAGTAGTAGACATATTCGCTGTAAATTTTTGTGATCACAGATTATTTATTAGTGATTTTGAAACGGATTCAAGCCGAAGAAAGTAAGAATTGTGCACTCCTGTATAATACAGATGTATGTTTCAATAATTTTGCATTTATTGAAACCATCGGAATAAAAAAGTAATAAAAGAGAATCAAAACCACGTCGATACAAGTTCAAAAGTAATGATAGAACACTATTATGCTGTATATTACGACACGTGGTATATCGGTCGTATTGTGGACATCATTTCAGAAAATGAATTTAAAATAAAATTCCTCAAATGGGAACTGGACTCATATGTATGGCCAAAATGTGATGATGTTCAGTTGGTTGGAAAAAAAATATATTTTTTGGGCCAATTGACCTCATTGGAAACGGACCATTTTCCATTAACCACGAGGAAAAAACAAAAATTGAAAAGATATTCAAAAACAAAAAACATGTTTGAGTGTGTAATTTTCAAACTAGTCAATGTACGAAATTTTAAGTTTAATAAAGCAATGTGATTTGAAATTTCCTGTACTTTTTTAAATCGTCTATTACCCTCTTCATACAATTGTTATTTTTTTGGCAGAAATGAATCACAAGATTTGATTGAGTTATATATTACTTAACGAAAAAAACAAGATTGGTCCCATCAAACAAAATTCTTTCTTCCAAAGAAGTAAAAGTCATATATGCACGACAAAATATTTTGTTGAAGCAAGAAAAATTAATTCTTGAACATCAACTATCAATTCAAGCCTAGATTCAAGCGCATATTCATTTTATCAAATGAATAATTCGTTTGCCTTACTACATTTTTCTGTTACTTTTCTCAAGTATATCTTGGTGTCGAATCAATAGGGCCATATGATTGAATTGAATTTGACAAGCCTTCGTGCAATAGCTATAATTTGATTCTCTCAAATTTGATTGTTTCATTCAACCAGATTATTATTTTTTGGATCAATATGTAAGTAAACTTCGATGGAACCAGAATTTATTTCTCACAATACATATATTCTCAAATTGAAACATTTTAAGCAAGAACTCCATTTCTTTGCTGCGAAATAATATTTCGGTTTCAAGAATACACATGTTCGGATTAAGTAATATTTGATCGAAATAATGAAATAAATTTGACTTAATGACTTTGAAATAACAGAAAATATTTTAATTTTTTGTAATTCAGGCATCAAAACTACTTTGAAATGTCTCATTTTCAATAACTTATCGCAATAATTATTTTATAATGTTTAGGAAATCTATCAAAATCGGTTGGGATTTCCAAGAAATCATCGGAAATCTCTTGGAATCGTATGCGATTTCCATGAAATCATCGGAAATCCCTCTAAATCTTATGTGATTTCCACGAAATCTCCGGAAATCTCTGGAAATCATATGAGATTTTTAGGAAATCCACGGAAATCGCAAATTTTTCAGGAAATCATGAGGGATTTCGGCAATACGTGTACGTTTTCTGATGAGTGGTCACCCCCTCGGCTACAGCCTGTATTAAACTCGACTAATTTTCGATGACCTACTCAAAAATGCGAGTTCATTTTGAATATGATATATTTCAAACTGCACTATATTCTGTTATCATTCAGATGACATTATTATATCGAACATTTGAACTGGGTGAATCGATGAATTTTTCTGGAATTGGCTACTTTGTTATCTGTAGTTTATATTTCTCTGATAAGAAATGTTTACCGCCGAATTGAATTTCAACGGTTAGTTCGGAATAGAACTATTCCATATTTTATCCCATTCAACTGCATCCTGGAGTACTCAACTCTAAGTTGTACTTTGGAAGTTAATAACGAGAAGGGCGAACATATTATTTCAATTGGGAAGTCTCTTTTTCCCCTGGCAAATCCTCAACGAATATATGCGAGATGGAACCCAATATCAGCCAAAAAATATTTCCTGTCTAATTTCTAATGTTGTTGAATTTGATGGCATGATACAGGCATTTTGACTTGGTTTTAGGATTGCCTTTTTTCATCATATTACAAAGCCTTGGCCAAGCTTTAAAAGCGTGCACTCTGAGCTGGCGGCTCCGGTTTTTCAAATTCATCAGTTCGGTTCAGTTCGAATTCCACTTCATAAACTACTGTAGATCTCGTATATCGCACATGCTCTCAAATGGGCTCCTGAGGGATTTCCCAAAAACATGGAGTGTTCGCCCAAAGGAAAATTCAAAAAAAAATCCGCATATCGCTAGGAAATTTTGACATTCCAAACAAATTTTCTTTAAGGAAAAAGTCAAGATTTCCTCAAAAATTACCGATAATTTTGCAAGAAAGCGTGATATCTAAAAATTGCACGAGTTCATTTTCATATTTTGGTGAAAGTGCCCGAGTCCGAAAGACGAGGGCTCTTTTACAAAATATGAAAATAACTGAATGCAATTTGTATAAGGCTACAAGATATCTCGCTTGAATGCAAAATTATCTGGTCATTTTTATGCACGAATGTAATTCATTGGAATATTTCACGAATAAAGAAATTCAAGGAAAAAATGTTATTTTTTGTTCATTTATACTTTCCTCTATAGATTGTATGGAGTACTCACCTAAACGCGAGATGTTTTTCTATTTTTGAAGTCTATCTGACATTTATTTGTGTTGTTTACTGACGTCTAGCGATACGGTTTTCAAATGTGTTGTTATGGCTTTTCCTACCTGGTAATGGTAAACAATGTACTATTCTGAATCATTTGATCGTATTAGAAAATAGATAATTCGAACTATAACATGTATTGTATTCCATACAACGTACGTAAAAGGGTCATATGTGGCAACTTAAGTTACACACGATGTTACACAGAAGAGACATTTGAACAATACACCGGATATGCCTAATCTTATCGTGTATGGACACCCAAACACAGCAGATGTTCTTACTAGTAACTTCGCAGTTTCGATTCGATAGTACGAGAGCTTGTGAAATATAATCATAATGAAGATTTATTTCAAACGCTCATTTTTTTTTATTAATAATTTCTGTATGACACCGTCCAAGACGTTCACATCTTAATTTTCATTAAGACAACTAAACTACTATATGTATATGAAAAAATATTATTTCAATACTTATATGTTGTGATGTTAATCTGTGTTACAACGAAAGAATGTTTTCTCACTATATAGCATGCAATATTATCATACAGGTGAGTATCAACGTTTATGCGATATAACTGCTACTCATATACGTAATGATCATGGCAGGCGCGTATACAGCTCAAGTTTATAGGGGGGGTAATCACTGAGAAAATTATGCGATTCCACCATTTTATCAAAACACAAATGCATATATTGGTGTTTTTACAAAGTTACCTTTGACAATGACTTAAATTATCAGGACAATGTGGAATAAAAACGTCAGATTTGTTTAATTTTCATTTTTTTCATAAATAAAATTGGAAAGTAGGAAAAACAATAATTTCCGATGAAAATAAAATTGAACACAAGATATTGCAACAGAAAAATTGAATAATAAATTCGAATTTAGGTTTATCAATTTCTCCCGAAATACCGGAGACTATATAATCTTCTGGGATATTCTATAATTTTGATAATAATTTTGAATGTAATTACTGGATTCTGCGATCTTACAGACTTACAGGGAGAAATGAAATTGTGAATGATTTTTCATTCATTCATTATATTTTTTGATACCTCCCTATTTTTTTATATATTGTAATATGTTAAGTGACTGACTGATCATGGGGGGGAGGTAATTACCCCCTTTACCCCCCCTAGTATACGCGCGTGAATCATGGTTGAATATTCTTGACACAATTAAATATACTATTGATGTTGGTTATATCCCCACAACGGCCACAACGACCAGTTTTGGAAAAGATGAGTTATCACAGGCTCTATTTTTCACGTAGAACACGAATCTGAATTCAAAACGCTGTTCTGCCCTTTCCTTCGAAAGCGATGGACAACGAAAATATTTGGGGAAATTGTATCGGAAAAAGTGGAATCAGATGTAAAAAAGGGGCTAGCCCGAGGGCTAGCCCATCAAAAGTACGGGATTACCGATTATATTTTCGATGGTAATATAGACCAAAACGTAGGTAGAATGTATAGGTAATGTGAACTGTGAATGGCCCACTAGTTCCAAAAGAAAGGAGAACCTCGCATTTCGACTTTAGATTTGTGTTTCTCGCTGAAATATAAAGCATAAGACACCTCATATCTGTGTTTATAAATAATTTTCAGATGCAGCTAAACAGTGATTTCCAGGCCTCATCGAAACAGTGGTAGAGAATTTCTAAGCAGAGAAAAAACGAATGAAAAATTAGTGCAACATCAACCTAGGCTCCTCTTCATTAAATTATTATAGTTTTCATTTCTAGAATTCCTATATATTCATCTTATATTCATTATTTCAATATACAATTTTTGCGTCCTTTTATCTATATTCTAGAACCATTCCTGAAACTATAACTATGATGTTATTCTGCCAAAAAATATAACCACCTAACGTTATCTATATATTTCTAATGAATATAACCCAGTTATCAAATGAGGTATAACTTTTAAGTGAAAAAAAAAATTGTGGTATCAAATACATTGTTTCGATTATGTTATAGCACAACAATTATGAAATATATAAATCATGAATCCGATTCGTTGCAGATACATTGCATCAACATAACCTTTTTAATATTGTTACATTGTAATGTAACCTACCCGGACATTCCACTATAACATCTCTATAGCATACAAGTTAAAGTAACATATTATACAATAACGTACCTAACATATAAAACTGTCATGTAACTGTTGCATTGAGGTTATATCACAATACCTCGCACAATACTTAGTGGGAATTTATCCATGATTTGTTTCACTTCGTTTCATGTCTAAATTGAGATCTGATCTGGTGTGGGATCCACATACCTGCCTCTATAGAATCTTCCGAGAATCTTTATAGAAAAAGATTATGTAGTAGTCAGCACTCAGAAAATCCTGAAAGTTAGCCAATCCAATGACATCACTTGAGCAAAGTTGTTTGTTATCCATTTATGAGAGCATCTAATGATATTAGAGATATTCAATGAAATAAATGGTGTTGAGGGAGCGGCAAAAATCGGAAATAAAATTCTATGCAGCCCTTCACTTTCTTCTGATGTCTCATTTCCAGCTCAAAAACAGGTCCATGAATATTTGAAGTCAACTAATTAATGATAATAATAATATCATTTATTTACCGAGTTATTTACCAATTACAAGACTAATGAAATAACAAAAGTAACAAATCAATGTTCAGTCCTGAAATGATATATGTATAGAATATAATAATGATATAGAACATTGAATAGAAAACAAAAGAAGGAAAACTATTCATGGTGATACTCGTTGAAAGTAGTAGTGCAGTTACCAATGTTCAAGAAAAGTTTTGAAAGGGAATATGTTCAAGAATATTTTACACGAAATTCAGGATGCATGAAATATCGGAATTGTAGATCGTTCAAAATACTACTACTTCTCTATTAAATTATATTTGATATAACATCAAATTTAATTATCCTGATCGACGAAATGGGATAAGGGCATGATAGTGTAATTAATCTCGTGTTTATCGAACGCGATAGAGAAACCGAATAGTTTTTGCTTTCAGTAAGTCGACTCTGAAACACAGCATGAGCCTAATCATACCTTCACCATTATGCTCAAAAATATTACAGCTCTCATACTAATAGAAAGTGATATATCTTCCCATGTTGCAACTCCGGTGTATTTCGGAGATGGCCGTTAATTTTATTATTTATTTACCTACCTGAACGATCGGCAGGTGTGTTAACCTGTCGATAAATAGTGGCCAACTTTTACCTCTCAAGTTGTGTGAAAGAATTTTCGAATATACCGTCGCTGAAACCTTATAGGCTGGTACTGAGACTGGACACGACTCCAGTTACAGTAGAAACAAATTATTGCAACATAATTACGGAAAATTATCTGATATCCATAAGAAGGAAAATGCCGAGGAAAATGCTTTATCGCTATCGATATACTTGAACATTTAGTCATGTAATTTTCGAAAACCAGAACTATTCAGTTCACATCTCACTTCGATCGAAACTTTCTTTAACAAACGATGAACCTTCACAAATTCACTAGAAATAAATAGATATTAAAATAATTCATGAGGGTTGACTTCAGTACTCATGGACTTTTCTCACTGAAATCTGAAAAAATCCCACTGAGAGTTCTCTGAATATCAGATTTGACGTCCATTAATACTTTGAAAACTGTTAAAGATTGTCAGCTGTTGATATGCAATTAATCATTGATTATTTTATCTCGCAACTCTGTATAACATAGTTCGATAACGATTATGCCAACCAAGCACATTTTGTAAGCTTGTTGGAGAAAACAGGAATTACTCTGCAAATAGTAAAAAGCTGCTGATAAGGTACCTAGAATATCAATAAATAACAATAAGATAGTGTTACCTCACTTGACCTATTGCAGAATAAACGAATGTTGTTGGAGGATAAATTGAAATTCTTATTCACATTTTCATTGATCTTAGAATGTATTTGAAACGATTTGTCAATAAAAGAAAAAGCTAATGGCTCTCCTGTCCTAACTCTGAACTCTTTAATTGAAGAATAGATGGATAATAGTAAAAAATATACTATTTATGGGATATCTTAGCCCAAATCATAGACATTATAAAATACTTGGACTGATCATAAAAGGGAGGTTGACCATCGATTTGCAGATTGAAAATATCATGACGTGGTTGACAATATGGCTAATACACAACTAAGTTGAATGCATATAGATTGGGAAAGTCACGTGACAGTCAGTTCAGATATCTCAAACGAATTTTTTAATCTTCTCTTCCCTGAGAAATGAATTCATTACAAATCATCACTAAACAATAGGGGCTCTATTCTCAAAACATATTCAAGTCGAACAAAACTTCTGAAAATCTGAAACTGCAGTCCTTTTGTTCTTTCTCATTGTTGATATCAATGGCATGAAAAATGAGATATTATTATCATGTGAATTGCAGAATTGCTACGCCACCCACACATATCATCAGCCTTTAGTCTGAATGATAGAGTTTTCAGTACGGCAAGTATGAAATGTCAACCGTGAAATCAGATTATAAATATTTCGAGAACGATCGGACAGATGTGTATGTTTTTTATATCAACGCGTGAAACTACAAAAAATATATCCGTCACTAAAAATGACGTTCTCGTACGCGACAATCTGGCAACCATATAACATTTCTAGAAAAAGTTTCAAGGTTATTTTCTTAAGACTACCAATTTTTGGGTAGATTATTTTTTTCGAGTAGTCATTATAAAATCGGACTCAGTACTCAACATGTGGTAGAAGTGTGGCACAGTCAACAATAATTGTTGTTACATATGTGACTGCAAGATTAACTCGAAGATTAACAAACATGCATGATCAATTTTTTTGTACATATTTCCAATGCATTATCAGTTTGTGCTTGGAAAATACCAAGTTCGAAATTCGGGGTGCTTGTTTTGTTTGCTATTGAGCATTCATTTTGAGTTAGGAGAAAATTGTATTTTTGAATGAGAGACTGATAACCAAGCTCACAACATTAATTTATGGAAGTTCCAGCCGATTGCACCGACTTTTTCTTATGAGACCATTAACGAAAAGACTCTTTAAGATAGGTAAGGGTTCTTTAATGGGTGTTTGATAATCTTTCAAACTATAGTGCAATCGCTGCAGTGCGTCAAATGACATTTAATGGTCCATTAGCTTAATACCCCCATAAGAAAAAGTCGGTGCAATCGGCTGTTAGTAGTATACCAGAGTACTAAGGTTTATTCTCAGAAAACTGGCACAGAACCGGAATGAACGACCCTGAGTAAGTCTTTTGATGTCGACTCTGAAAAAAGATCCTTTGAATAAAGTATCATTCGATTAAAATTGCATTTGGAGCTTTTGACATGAGAGACGGTATGACTAACAGGGAATCAATTCAACGTAGAAATGTGACTCTATACCAAAGTAAACGTTTTTTACGATTTTTCATACTCTCAGTATATAAACAGACTCATTCCGAATGATTCATTTCAACTGGAATGTAACATATTTCGACAATGAAAAATGAAGAATAAGTAGTGTAAGAGAATCTAGAAGGAAAGGAAATGAGACAGGCATAGCAGAAGTGCTGAAATGCCAAAAAAAGAATACCTAAAGGCTTATAACGGACAATTCACTACGAATAGTAGTCCGAAAGAAGACGTGCGAACCTTTATGATTTCAAACAATTCCATAATATATGTATTAGATGTTTGATTTTTTCTCATTTGCCATATTGATCTTCAGTTTTTCGAATATTCGATTGGCGTTGGCATTTGCAGATGAAGTCTCATCCCTTATTTTAATGGGTTCACACAAATTTGTCAACTGAAAAATACTTTAAATCACTTTAAAAAAATCCTCGAAAAAATCGGTACATCCTGAAATTCACATAGGCTCTACATTGAGCTAGCTAGGTAGGTACCAGATATTTTTCATTTCCAGGGCTTGCTACTGTTAATAATAATAATAATGAATGGGCTTTA